>CM017567.1:35644045-35743384 GCA_007844125.1 Sinonovacula constricta
GATAAAGGTATGGAGAGTTTAGTCCGTTTGACACCAGAACAATATATGTAGGGTGTGATCCTCTTTACACCAAAGCAGGGTATGGAGGGTTTGATTCTCTTGACACCAAAGCTGGGTATGTAGGGTTTGATCCTCTTGACACCAGAGCTGGGTATGGAGGATTTGATCCTCTTGACACCAGAGCTGGGTATGGAGGATTTTATCTTCTTGACACCAGAGCTGGGTATGGAGGGTTTGATCCTCTTGACATCTGAGCAGAGTATGGAGGGTTTGATCCTCTTGACACCAGAACAGAGTATGGAGGGATTGATCCTCTTGACATCTGAGCTGGGTATGGAGGGTTTGATCCTTTTGACACCAGAGCAATATATGGAGGGTTTTATCCTCTTAGCACCAGAGCAATGTATGGAGGGTTTGATCCTCTTGACACTAGAGCAGGGTATGGAGAGTTTGATCCTCTTGACACCAGAACAGGGTATGGAGAATTTGATCCTCTTGACACCAGAACAGAGTATGGAGAGTTTGATCCTCTTGACACCAGAACAGAGTATGGAGAGTTTGATCCTCTTGACACCAGAACAGAGTATGGAGGGTTTGATCCTCTTGACACCAGAGCAGAGTATGGAGGGTTTTATCCTCTTGACACCAGAACAGAGTATGGAGAGTTTGATCCTCTTGACACGAGAGAAGGGTATGGAGGGTTTGATCCTCTTGACACCAGAACAGAATATGGAGGATTTGATCCTTTTGACACCAGAACAGAGTATGGAGGGTTTGATCCTCTTGACACCAGAACAGAGTATGGAGGGTTTGATCCTCTTGACACCAGAGCAGAGTATGGAGGGTTTGATCCTCTTGACACCAGAACAGAGTATGGAGGGTTTGATCCTCTTGACACGAGAGCAGGGTATGGAGGGTTTGATCCTCTTGACACCAGAACAGAGTATGGAGGGTTTGATCCTCTTGACACGAGAGCAGGGTATGGAGGGTTTGATCCTCTTGACACCAGAGCAGAGTATGGAGGGTTTGATCCTCTTGACACCAGAACAGAGTATAGAGGGTTTGATCCTCTTGACACCAGAACAGGGTATGGAGAATTTGTTCCCTGCCCTAGGTAAACTATTTTTACTCTATCTATGGTCTATTAATTACTTTTAAAACTTTTCGCTGTCGAGAGCAAAACCAATTTATTTCCTTCCTTTAAAACCTTTTGGAGTTAGGCATGAACTGGATAGAACCTAAAGATTTTTGTCTGTATGTACAAACACTGAACTATCAATGTCAACACTTAAGCAAAACAAGACAACATCTTTTAATTGTACTGGCATCAAATCTACAACTTGCTGTGGAGACAATTGTTCTACCAATTGAGGTACATGTGCTCACAACTCTTGTAAAAACAAATTCACTACAGACACTTCAACCTCCACTCCTTATACCTTTTTACAGATGGCACAGTCCTAGGCTGAATTTTTTATTCTGGATGTAATCATGACGTTTTACTGAGGTTTTTTTGTGGGAATTAATATCTAGACAACTGCCTTAAAGCAAACACTGAGGCAACAAAATTCAGCTAGTAGAATATTTCTTCCCAGCCAGGTGTTGATTGATAGGTCACCCATCGGTGCTCCAGAACCAACGACCCCCTGTTCTGCAGTCAGGTGCTGATCAAGCTACGTTTGCATGTAGCATATTAACTACATTACCTTGTTTACAGAATGATTCTGACTCTGTGGGTACAGTCACTTTATAGTGGATAACATGAATGAACAAGTAACAGATAGAAAATTGTCTGCTATTTATCTTTTTGGTAAAAACGATGCAAACCATCTCACAAGCATTCACAATTGGTGTAAACACTGTTCAGAACATACAGCTACTGTACAAATGAACATTTACCATCCAGTGCACGTTCATTTTATGCTGTACTTATTTGTTACACATCCAGTAATATCCATAAAACATTCTGTTGTGTCTCTTTCTTTCGCATTTATCTGGTATCAGAACACAGCCGCACAATTTAAAACTAAGATAATGGAATCTGCGCTTTAAGTGCATATGTTATTTAAGAAATTGTAATTCATATGAAAAGTCATTCTGCACTAACAACATGGTTAAGATTGCTAAAATGAGTTAGATGAGATATAGTTGAAAATTGTGTTGTTTCCAAAAAATTGTGTCTCCAATTTACTTATTTAAAATCATTTTCCATGTTTCACCTGCAACACACATTGTGTGACTATACATATACATAATACATGTATATGTAGGTTATATATTACTGCCTTACCACATTTTGTGTATTACTATTTACAAAGAGTGTTAATGCTATTTTTTATTGTAGCGACTGCTGATGATTATTAGTGGACCAACCCTGCATTGCAATATGGAGTGTGTCATCTTTATGCAGTTACATATTAGGGCTCCTGGTGCAGCCTTGGTGGTAAGGTAAAGCCCGCTTGATTATGCTAAGCACACATCAGAATTAACTATGGCAAGTAACCTTGTATGAAATTTATTTGACATGGTGTTATTGTGTCATCTGTGTTTATTGCATACTATTACAGTGAAGGAGGCACTATAACTGCTTCATCATTAACAGATAATTAACATTTGTGTTATGTGACCAGCAAACAATCTGCTGTATAGAGAGCAACAGCCTTGACACATATCTAGCACAGTCAGGGGAGAACCATCAACATATTGCAGGTTTGTGTTCCATCACATGTAGTGCATATGTCTGGGTTTCCTTAAAGGTGGCGGGCCTGTGCTCTTGCTCTTTGAGAGGACAGTTTTGCAGAAAAACTAAAGCTGTTTAGAATTTCAAAATAATATTTCAGTAAAATACATTAAATATAAAAGTTCTTAATGTGCTTGTCTGTTGTTTTTTAGGGTTGACAACTGGGTTTTAAACCCTGAAGAGAGTGAATTCAAGTGTAAAGGTCAATTTCACAAGGATGAGAATGGTAACTATTTTCAATACTTATTCTCTTCTTTCAAACAGAAAGAAATGTAATAAATGATTGTTACTTTCATATCGAAATGACCGCCTTTGTTTCCATATGTGAAATGGGATAGTATAATAGTAGGACACAGGTCCCCCCAGCAGGTGGTCCGTGGTTTGAGCCTAGTCAGGTCACCTTTACTTACCCTAAGTAAGACATTTACCTAGGATTGTTTCCTTCCACCCAATTGTACAAAAGGGTACATGTGAGGGTTATACGGGTCTTGCACATGACTTACTAGCATCTAGATCTGCTTATATAGGATATAGCATCATGTCTCGACTGATAATATAGGATTTATGAATATGCCAAATAACCATTCTGAAAGTGTCTCATGCATAATGTTTACAGGTGTAACCATACATAATACCAAGCTACTTTAAAGCTACTGCTTGCTCAGTCATTTTTACAGCTTAGCCCCTTGTCATTGACAATATTCCTCAAAACAACATGTTTGTTGTCTACATAAGGTGATGTGATGTCATGTATTCCCCAAATAATCCTCACAGGTAACCTGTTCACCTGGGTGAATTGGAATAATCTTAGGTAAATTTCTTGCTAAAAGAAATTAGCAATTGCCTTAACTGGGATTTGGACCCCTGATCCTGTGATTCTGAGGCCCGTATCATACCATTGGACTATCACATGCCTGAAGGTGAAGGTCATTTTTAAGGGCATTGTTTCTAAAGAGCTAATTGTGCTATATGCTTGTATAAGTGTCTTAGCCATTACTTGGCCGTTTAATTGTCATTTTATTCATGTATTAAAACCAGTCGCAATAGCTCAAGTGGTAGAGCGTCAGCTTGCGGATTAGGAGGTGGCATGTTCAAATCCCAGCCGGTTTAAACCAAAGACTTTAATGTTGGTAGTAGTGGCTCCCCTCCTAAAGCTCGGGGCTACGGGGCCAGCATACGTCTGACTCGTCAGTGTCAGTATAATGGACCGGCTGGGTTCAGTCCCTGGGCACCTCATAAGTTCCCCTGTGCTATAATGTTAGAAATGTCTCTGCACAGTATAGGCAAAAATGCTGGCAAATCCCCCTACATGTATAAATCTAACAAAGCCATCTAACCGACATAAATGTGTATGGCATACCAAGGTCAAGTTCATATTTCATGTCATTACAGCTGCATGGGTGTATGTTGATTCCCGTTTCATTTTTTGTTTGAGGTAGTGCAGTTACTTTTTTTCAAGCTATTGCTTTTTCAGCAGACTTATTAATAGGGCTTTTTTACATGCTTACTGCGAATATTCATCCAACCTGTATCTTACTTAAACTAGCTCAGACAGAACATTGGATCTCATTAAGTTGTTGGACCGATCACTGGCTCCTACTTTTTGCCAAAATTTCTTCGGAAAAGAAATGGACATGAAACACCCTTCTTTCCTGCTAACAGGTATTGACATCTTGTAGAATGGGCACTATAGTGAGTTTGATAATTTAGATTTGCTTTGGCAAATTGATCGTTTAAATAACCAAGTGTATTCTCATGCATATATGCACCTGAATGTGATGAAAAATAATTTGTTAGGTGTTTATGGTATACTCTCACAGTGAAGGCATCACTATATCTGCAGTGAATGAGTCAGTGACATTCTTAAAAATTGAAAGAGTATAAGTGGGAGGATTTTAAAAATAAGCAAACATTAAAACAATGTTTTCTTCTACAAGCAGTTGGCATGACAACTACAATGCCTATATTTTTCATTTTATTTCATGGCACTTCTAAGCTTGGTGATTCTAAAATTTTAAATCTATAGGCAAAAACATTTGTTTTGCAAAATTGTAGAAACAGAAATACAAAAAGATGAAAGTTTTTGGGGGAGTGGGGGGTGGGTTCGTCTTTTGTTTAGTCTTTTTTATTTCATCTTTTTTTTCATCTTTTATATTTCATCCTTTTTTTTTCGTCTTTTTTTTTTTTTTTTTTTTTCGTCTTTGGTTACTGTGGTGACATCTAGCTATAAATAATTAAGCAAATAAAAAAAAATGTCTGGGTAGAACTGCTAAGGTGTTATAGGTCTGCTTTAAGACCTTCCCATATGCAAGTTATTGCCTGACTGGATTCAAAACCCATGCAGTGGGAGGGTCTGATGTTATATGAGTCAAATTTTATGTATCTACAGGCATTCCTTTAATTGGCTATGCATTAAACCCTAAAATTCCAGTACAGGATTATTGAGCCTTATATATTATTAACATGATTTTTTTGGCCCTTCATATTATCAGTATGAAGTAATTTGGCCCTATATAATAACAAAATAAACTGATTGGTCATTTTTTTTTACCGACATGTTATTAGACCTTATTCATTACCAACATGACGTTACTGGGCCTTCTATATTGCCGACGTGAACTTATTGAGCATTATACACCTCCAGCATCAAGTTGTTATGATTAACATGCAAGCTGCTGAAGTTATCGAGACTAACATATCTCCAGCATGAACTTTTTTATGATTATATGTTACATGAAGTTATTTTGCGTGATATATAACAGTTATGAAGTTTTTGGGCTTAATGTAGCACCAACATGAGGTGTTGGGCCTTAAATGTTACTGACGTAAATGTATTGGGCCTTATATGTCATTAACATGAAGTTGTTGGGCCATATATTATATCAACATGTACTTATTGGGCCTTTTTAATTACAGGCTTTAGCTTATTTGGTCTGATATATAAAGACTAAGAAGTTATTGGGTTTATTATCACCAACATCAAGTTATTGGACTTTATAATTACCTTCATGAACTTACTAGGCCTTATTTATAACTGACATGAACTTATGGGGTCTTATATACCAACAACATGAAGTTACGGGGCCTTTTATTTTACTGACATGAATATAATTGGGCCTTATATATTATCAATATGAACTTATTGGACCTTATTTATTACTAACATGAGCCTATTTGGCCTAATATATATTGCAGGCACAAAGTTATTGGACCTTATTTATCACTGACATGAAGTTACCTATTAGGCATTATTTATCATCAGCATAAGCATAAGTTGTTGGGCCTTATAACCAACATGAAGTTACTGGGCCTTATATATTACCAACATCTTATTGGGCCTTATATAATACTGGCAGAAGTTTAGAGCAATGTATATTACTGACATAAACTTATTGGACCTTATATATTATCAACATGAAGTGTTTTGGCTTTACGTGTTATCGACTTGAAGTTATTGGGCCTTATATGTTAGAGACGAGAAGTTATTGGGCCTTATATTTTATAGACATGAAGTTATTGGGCCTTATATATTAATGGCATGAAGTTATTGGGCCTCATATGTTACCAACATAGCTATTGGGCCTTATATATGACCATCATGAACTGATTGAGCCTTATATGTTACTGACATGAACTGATTGAGCCTTATATCTTACCAACATGTAACTGGGTCATTAATATTACTGACATGAATGTATTTGAGCAATATATACTACAATTATAAAGTTATTGGAACTTAGATACAAGTAGAATGACATTGGACCTTATATATTGCTGACATGAAGTTATTAGGCCTTATTAAACTATTGGCATGAAGTTATTTGGCCTCATGGAGTATGAAAATGAAATTATTTTGCCTTATATATTCACAACATTAACTACTTTTATGATGTATATATTGCCTGCATGAACTTATTGGGCCTTTTATATTACCAACATTTTATTGGGCCTTATATATTACTGGCAGAAACTTTCGGGGCCTTGTATATTACTGACATGAACTTATTGGTCCTTATAAATTACCGACATGAGGTTATTTGGTCATATAAATTATTAACATGATGTAACAGGACTTTATATATTGCTGATATGAACTTATTGGCCCTTAATTATTACTAACATGAAATTATTGGGTCTTACATATTACTGACATGAAATTATTGGGTCTTATATATTACTGACATAAACTTTTTGGGTCTTATATATTACTAACATGAACTTATTGGGTCCTATATATTACTGACATGAACTTATTGGGTCCTATATATTACTGACATGAACTTATTAGGTCTTATATATTACTGACATGAACTTATTGGGTCTTATATTCTGACATGAACTTATTGGGTCTTATATGTTACTGACGTCAAGTTTTAGGCCTTATATATTATTGAACTTACATGAAATTTATAAGGGTCTTATATTTTAATGGACTTGATTTATACTGCCTTATATATTACTGACATGAATGTATTGGACCTTATCTGTTACAGACATGAAGCTATTAAGCATTATATTCCACTAGCTTAGAGTTATTGGGACTTACATACAAGCTATATGAAGTTATTGGGCTGTATATATTACTGATGTGAAGTTATTTGACCTTTTATATTACCAGGATGTTATTGGTTCTTTTATATTATTGACATGAAATTATTTGTCCTGATTTATTGCAGAAATGACATCATTTGACCTTATATATTACCGACATGAACTATTCAGGCCTTATATTACTGACATGATTTTATTGAGAGTTTTATAGTATTGACATGTTACTGTGGGCCCTATATATCACTGTCATTAGCCTTTTGAGCTTTATATGTTACCGACTAGAAGTTGTTGGTAGCGACTTGGTTATATGCTACCGACTTGAACATATTTGGCCTTATAAGCTACATACATGCAGTTATTGGGCCTCATATGTTAAGTAAATATCAATCAATGTTGTGCGCATTTTATCAGCAATTTATCCTAGACTGCAGTGTGAAGAAGCCATTACTATCAAATGTAAACTAGACACACATTGAAAGTAGATACCCAGCCACTCTCACACTCCCCACTGCCATATTAGTTGTCACTGATAGTGTGAACATGTTACATTACCAGCCAGGGACTTTCCATTTCATATGTACAGCATGTACAAAAGGAGGAATGGGATTTGCTGGCATTTTGCCCGCACTGTGCAGCAAAATTTCTATCATAATAGTACAGGGACACTTATGAAGTGCCCAGGGAATGAACCCGGCCGGTCCATTATACTGACACCGACGAGTCAGGCGTAATGCTGTCTCCTTAGCCCCGAGCGTTAGGAGGGAAGCCAGTACTACCAACTTTAAAGTCTTTGGTTTGACCTGGCTGGGATTTGAACCTACGACCTCCTGATCCGCAAGTGAGGAGGAATGGTTTATGACGTCCCAGGTAGAATCACTGTAGCACAGGGGTAATGTGGTCCGTGTATATGCCGTCTTTTCTTTTTTCGTTTTTGTTTTCCTAGTAAGAACAATGGAAAAGATACAGAATGTTTGGGGTTTTTTGTTATTCTATATCGAATTTAAAAAACAAAAAACAGAAATATATGTATTCCAACCAGTTTTACTAACGTTAACATGTTGATTAAAGGAGGAGAACTCTTACCGTTTACCATTTATCCATTCACAAAAATATATGTACAATTATAATGTCAATTATAGATTAAGGTAAGACAAGACCCAATATAACACACACAGTACTATTTCTTTCTACCACAAGTTGCGAATTTTTTTTTAAAATTTATTACAATTTAGAATAGTCCTTTTGAGATTATGTTTGATTTATTACAGATATAAACTTATATAAACTTATTACAGTTGGACCACACCTTTATCGATCTGAACCTGTTCTTGATGAAAGATGTGCAGATAGGAGGATAATGCCTCATCTTGGTTACATCCTTCCAGCAGAACCTACAATAGTCACCAAGGCGTTGGTACATTGATGGAATGTTCAAGGTATTGTCATAAGTATACTGCATGACACTAATGGCATAGTCGCCGATTTCTAACTGCTCTGACAGCTTAGCCTTCCACAGTGTGGGTTCGAGTCCTGTTCGAGGTGACAGCAATGTGTTCAATAAGTGTCTTCAATTTCAGAACATTTTACAGTAAAAATCTGAAAAAGTTCTATTATTGCTTATCAAAGAGAAAGCGAGTCTTTCCGGTATGGCTAAAATCGACTTTTTGGGAAAATGTCTTCAAAATCCATTTCTTTTATACTGAAACAAAAGTAATGATATCGAGTACTGATAATAAATATGGCAAGGAAAAAAGCCTCATACGTGTTGATAAAGATGCAAGAAACCACCAATAGAGCAAACTGTTAGTAACACTTTTTCTACCGGCTGTTCTATTTTTAGTGCAAGCTGTTTTGGCTGGAAACTTTTGATTCTTTTTTTGACACATGCGCAGTGAAGCACAGCTGTGTAAATGTATTGTCAGAAGACAATGGATAGAGAAAGGAAGACATTAAATCTAAGGTGGCATAAGTTTTGGCTAAACCAAAGCAACTTGGAAAAAGAAATTGGCAGATATAAAGCAATCTCATTTTAGCCGCCTTTACTACATTCATGGCGAAGTCACTACAGGTTCTGGTCAACTAGTAAGAGTACAAAGAGAATAAGGATGTTGTTTTTTTCAAAATGGCAACAGTGTAAAAAAGCATTTGATCTATATGAAGTAAGAATTGCAACGTTATTTGATTTTCACTGTCTAATGTTGTTTTTTTTTTCAAAAAGTAAAGTGCATGGGATTGGTAACTCTTAACTCTTTATTAAAAGTTGTTATTCCATCAGCAGACAATAAAAACACACAACAAGGTTAACAAGGACATCAAGATAAGTTTTGATGGTCAGATGCTGAGCCATTCAGCTTCTTAGCTGTCAAAATCTGCTTAAACATGGATCGACCGAAATCAATTCTGAAAACATTGCCTGACTATGCTAGATTGAATAATCAGACAGAGGTTAAACTGTATAAAGAACCCATGCATTCATAAATATCATTTGTGTTTATTATGGATGGCTTTAAAATGCTCTTTAAGTTAAGATTATAGACATAAAGCTTTGTGATCTATGTTGTCTGCATGATATTCATTTTAAACGGTCATTTCTCAAGCAACTTACTGGAAGATTTTGCATGTATCTCCACATGTTGTAGATTACCATATTGTGTCGGCATTGTTGTTTGATCATAAGCTGGATTTTAAAATTGATTTACGCACAGAAATGACCAATGACCTCTGCATTAGATAAAACGCGTCCACTGGCCTCGAACACCTGTCGAATGCAGCCAGACGCATTTATTACTGAAAGCTTTAAATTGAAATGTACACAAGCAACATGCTTAAGAGCACTTCTTACAAAAATGTCATCAAAAAGTTTCTCCTTTTCTGTGAGAGATCTAGACTTTACCACATTTTAACTCTAATAAAGTAACAAAAACATGAATAAATTCAAAATTGCATTCATTTTGTTTATTTGAATACTTTGTAGCAGCTCCGAAAAAATATGGAATTCCGTATTTTTTTCATTGCGATTAAATCACAAAACTAGGTTAAATTGGGTCAGACTTGGTTGAGAGAGTCTTCTCTCATGAACGGAGCGAACCTTGCCTCAAATCTTTGATAGCTTATCTTGTTTGAAAATTATTGGATTTTCAAGTTGTTGTTTTTTTATTTTATCACACAACACTTAAAATAAAATTAAATAATTTCGCTTCTTGAAGGAAATTTCAAATTCTGGAACATGGCTCCCTCTGTTATTATTTTCCTCTTTCATTTTCCAAAAAAACGCATTAAAATCTATTAAGCCATAGCTGAGCTATCCCTATTCAAAACTTGGGATCTTTCTGAAAAATCAAACTCGAGAAAATGCCCCCGGAAGATAACACACCTAATTTTCGCCTTTCCGAGGCGTAATTAACACACGCTCTTGCCAATAATCAAACCAATCCATATCAGCAGAAACTTATCCTGCATATTTTACCCCCTATTTCTTTTATGATGCATTTCATTGGTTCATAGCCTTGAAAAAATGCCTAAAATCGTTGTAATATGTGTCTCACAGAAGTCTTAAGTGGCCTGGCTACCCTGTCTTGGGTCCCATTGGGGCGGGGCTTATCAGCTGGCTGCTGCTCCAAATAAGGTTAGCCTTAGCAGTTGGCTAAGGCAATGGGGGTAGGGTTAGAAAAATAAGAAAAAAATGCAAGATTTCATTCATCTATAAAAATAACAAATGTACCATCATGTAGAAGTATAATTGCCCTTTAAGATTATGTGATTTTTAGAAAATTGCTATTGTTTCAGATTTGAATGTAAGGAGTACCCTTAATGGATCAATTCAATTGGTTGTTTAATTATTAATGTCAAAACGTATATATTAGTAATGATATATTTTGATGTCGACTCCATGATTGAAAAAAATCTTGTCAGTATATAAAACAGCGGCATCTAAAATGATAAAAAGGCCCATATACACAAACAATCCTTCAAGTAACCAAATCTGGTAGAATGGGGAATGCAAAATAGACAAGCAATCAAAATACTCAGCATTATTTAAATTTAGATGGACCGATAGCGACATGTACTATTCAGTTTTTATACAAAGTAAATTTCATTTTCAATTGTGTTGGATTATAATATTACACAATGTTTATTTAATAAAAAACACAGACACTTTGACAAGCTGCGGCCTAATGATGGCTGCTTATATATTTTTCGATTTTTTTTTACCTATATATGTAACAAATTCCCATTAAATAAGGATTTTAATAGGTTAATGCTTTGAATATCCAGGTCCCCAAAGTCTGACAGCTTTTGTCACACCTGATTTAGTTATTTTTCTTTATAGGGATAAAATTTTATAACAATGCTTCATGATCTTATACTCTTAAGTTAACTTAGTCGCTTCTTTTCCTTTTCCTGGTTACCACGCCCGTCTAAAGAAGAATGCCAGTGGAGTGCAACTGGACCTGAACCCCATGATCTTCTTCCTGAGGAGCGAGGCGTTGACCAGGATGGCAGTGGAGATGGGGTCCTTGACAAAATGGATCTGCTCCGAGTCCCTGTCGGCGGAACCTTGCCATTCTGGCTTCGTGGAACAAACAGAATTCTAAACAGCTGAAAGTGTCTGCCTTTTTGTACAAGGTCGAAAGAGCTTACAAGCAAAGACATAGTAACGGGACCTCAGACTCCGCAAGGTGCAGGACTATCTTAAAATTTTGCAGCGCCATCAACGGGAGACATAGAAAGACTTCCGGTCAGGGTTTCGCATGCAAAACAATAAACAAATAAAACAGAGAATTAATGAAAAACGGCTACAGAAAATTAATTCACTTGAAAATGGATTAAAGGTAAATATCTTCTTTGTATGTGTATGCATTGCCTGCTTTTAGTTTTCCATGAATTGGCAGTAAACATATCGTAACTACACGTAATCAAAGAACTCGATTACTGAATGAATCATAGACCAAGTCCCACTAAGGCATTATTTTTGCTGCCATTTTCCCATAAATACTTCCATAGCAAATACTGTGTAACTGGTGGTATTTATTCTGACATGTATCCGCCAAAACTGCGCGCAGAAAGACATAATATTTAATTAAAATAAAAGAAATAAGTCGCTGCTTGGAGACACAGGAGGAAGACTGCCCAAAGAATGATGGTGGAAAGGATTTAGCGTGTAAGGGATCTCAAATTGGAAAGAAAAAAGAACCACAATCAACTACCAATATTTGAACACAAGTAAAATTATATTATTCTGTTTCCTATAGAAAATGCACCTCTTTTATACTGATTTTAGGAATAAGACAACGGTGATGAATCCCCTGATCCAGAGACATCTCTGCCTTGCCTGTGCCTGGCGTTCAACTAGTACAGGGGAACTTAAACACATCTTGGAGCCAGATTTATTCCAGACAATAAGTTAAAATTATTATTGAGTTGTTTAGATGTCAACATATTATTTTTTTTTATTATATAACAGAACATTTTGAGAAATAGATCATGTAAAACAACAAACAACATTGAATGTGTGGTTTTCTTGGTGTGTGTTCAGTTTAGATATATATCCTACATTATTGACAGACAGAGCTTATTACCTACTGCTGTAAATATATGTTACCTATAGTTTTAACATTTCCTATCAGGGTAACCCTGGTTTACATAATTTAGTACACTAATTACAACTTGAGTAAATGTAGAAACTCCATTTTCTGAATTGTTTATGTATGTTTGATGCAGTAATTTAAGGGTTTTTTTATTGACAGCAGACATTTCTCTAGTTATATGTTATTTTGACAATATAATCATATCAAAGTTGAGAGATAAACTAGTCACAACAATACATGTATGTTTTAAGTTTTAACAAATTAGTAAATAAAATAAAAATATATAGTTTTAATTTTATATTAATATTGACTGGAAATAAGCTTTGTTTGTCTGATTCAGTGTGCATTTTAACAACATAAAGCAATTAGCTAGAATAACAAACATGCCAATTTAACAAATGTTATATGTTTTAGTTTCTGTAGGGTTATTCATCAACTAAACTGAATCAGTTCAGAGCCATTGGATAAGTAACAATAACCAAGGCCTAACTCAATCTCTGTTTAGGTATGGTACACAATGTACATGGTTTAACTAACACGTGTCTTTATTAATTTACAACCTGCTTCAGTCCCTAATATATATAGTATAAAATTTCTTCTTACATTGTGAAAACTGTCAAGTTGGCTCAAAGGTTTAAAACTATTAAATCTTGCATTCAGATATGACACACTTACTTGCACTGGCTTTTAGCCTAAATTTTAATTGTTGTCAGAACAGATAAGAATAAATATGTATTACTAATCATTTTAATCTTTTTTTCCAGTTCGTTCATGTTAAGGTGTTTAAGCAAGAACACAGCTTTATAATGTGCAGACTTTTTTTATGGTTGAATGAAAAATGCATTTATGACAGATAAATACAATTACATATTAATTCAAATATGCAGAAACACCATTTTCTTTTAAATAGAGATAAAGGTCAAATAATTTATTAAATTTTTTCTCATAAAATCTTAATAATTATTTATATAATAATAGCACATGTTTCATTCTCCCTATTCCATTTGATATAAATTGACTAGGCAAGTACTCAATAAATGTGCAATTAAGAGGTTCTTTTAAAGTTTTAATCATGTGATTTAATCTTTTTAAAACGCACATTAAATTATATTTTTATAGCATTCAAAAACATGACTATCACCCATAATATGTGGAAAGTGAATTATATTCGTCTATTATGCTGATTTTTGTTAGCTGTCAAATTATTTTGTAGATTATATGGAGAAATAATATTTTACATAATCCTGCCTTCTGCTGTGTTAAAACAATTTTATGAATAGTAAAATTTAAGCTGTGCTTCTGTTGGCTGTCTCTTGGTGTTTAATTTAAAGATTAACTGTCTCTGAAGAAATGGTTCATGTCGTGGTAACTGATAAAAATAAAGGTATACTTTACAGGTTTCGGCTTTATATGAAAAGTTACACCTACCTCTTTGGTTGCTGTCCTAGTCTGGACAAATATATTTGTTATTCATTCACCAATAATAATATAAAACAAAACATACAAAGTTAGAATAAAAATATCAAGATCTCGTTATGTCTTAGAGTAATGTGACAGTCACCCAAAAAATCTGCCAGGTAAATCCTACCAATAATTATTATCATGGTTTCTTGTTATTAAAACCTTTTTGACAATACAGTTAATGGTATCCAAAAGTTTAGACTATTTTTATTTCCCCAAACAACCAGATAAATTATTGTATACTGAAAAGATCCAGCAAATGCTGGTCACTGATTTCCTCTAGTCAAGTGAAAAGTGAAACACAACACACCACTCATCATTACAAACATGCATTTCCTACCTGAGAGACTGCACTTTGTAATAATTAAGGAAGTTTCAAAATTTGCCGTTACTTTGGCTACAGAGTGAGTTTATGCAAAAAGTTGTGCCAAAATCCCCAAAACAGTGGATGAAAAATTATATGTATTTTATTTAGTTGGATACCACCTTTAATATATAAACATCTAATATTTATAGTACTATAATATATATATTTATATACATTTTGTATATATATATATATATATATATATATATATATATATATATATATATATATATATATATATATATTCAATATTAATATCTATAAAAGAAATATCTTAAGTCCATTTTGAAAAGAAAGATAGTATGTGCCATTCAATAGCAAAGTGGTATCAAAATCTTATTAACTACTGACTTACTTTGAATACAAGTATAATTGTATTATCTGACAGTATATACATACTTTTTTTAGTAAAATGGCATTTATTAACACTAAGTAACCCTAAGAAATTCCTAATAGGTGTGTAAATGTTTAATATGTATCAGATTTTTTACATTCAAATGATACTTTGCACTACCTGAACCTCTTGGAAGTAGCTTAAAGCTGTAAAAACGCAATGCCTTTATGTGGAACACAAAGGTCTTTCACAAGTTTTAGCAAAAGGTCTGTGCAGAAAGTAGAGGAAAGAGACAGAAGACTGTGAAGGCTGCACCTATAATAAAAAAAGAACAGATATACATTCATAACATTATTTTTTATACAATTTCTCTTTTTATATTTTTTTACATGCCAAGATTGAAAAATAATGCTTATATTTTGTCAGATATTAGTAAGACAAAATTGATAGAGACACAGCACATGACATCAAAATAGATGTGCACTGTAGTGCTTTAAGTAAATAATTGCACCTCTAATAGCACTTCATTGCATGGGTTTGGGTCCTGGTCAGGACAAAAAATATCGGGTGGAAAGGTTTTCCAGCTAACCTGTGGGCTTGTGGTTCTGCCCAAACATAAATCTAGGGACTTCCTTCAACAATAAAAAGCTGGATTCAGTAGGGTTCAGTAAAATATAGATTAGCCGTCTCAAAATAATTTTAATGAAGTCAGTTATTTAAGGTATAGATTTGTCTAAATTACCTTGCATCGCATTTTTTATGGGTCTGAGTGGACAAAAGTATCTCCATAAAACAAGTTTCAGTTGTTCTAAATGCCTTTTGTGACTTGACACCCTCTAACCATGTGTTCAAGTGTGGAAGGAATTCACTTTGGCATGTACTGTAAATAAAATCGCATATTATGTAAAAAATCACATAAATGAGGCACATATATACTACAATGACAACCTGAAATTAAGTATGTTTGTAAGTCAAGGACAGTATTGACTTATTTGTGTCTGTCACACCCTCTCAAAAAAAAGCTTGATCCTAAGATGTGACCTAAAATAGTGGTACATAAATTTGGTTGTTCAATTTCTTGGCAACACTCAAACTGAAGGATGTCACAGAATAAAATTATTGGGTTTAATTGATATGTCAGGTGTTCATGGTATGAAATCACAGAAAATGCAGCACTATATTTGTTTCAAATTATTCATTTATAACAAGAGTAACGTCAGTTGTATGTTTGATTCTATAAACGGTTCTATTTTATAAAAGATAAAAATTAATAGAGCAGACCACCACCCTTCTGCACACTACAGGCTGCAAAGCAAAAATAATTTTTTTTCGATGGAAAATAAGCATAAAGTAGATCTACTAAGAAATACACTTCTATAATTTTCCGACATGATTTGTTGTTTAGGATAATCTATTCCAGACGTTTAAACTGAACAGTTACTATTTATTACAGTGGAAATCGAAAGTAGAACAAGGTTTTATGACAGCTGCTGTTGACGCGCTATTCTCGATTTTGCCATCTATTCAGCAGGAAAATAAGTGTAAAATGACTGATTATATATATAACTGTAAACACTAATATTCATGTTAAAAACAACAACAAACGAATAAAGAAATAGCATACCATGACAGAAGACTAGAAGTGGACGGAGCAGATGTGCGTCGTGTCTGGTTTAACACTAAAATCTGAACGATTATAAACAAGACATAGTGTCTCTGCCACTCTTTTTTGGTAAAACCCTTTGGAAGTTATAATTTCACATCCTTGTACCCCCATTAACACGAGATCTACGCGTTTTTTCATTAATGTTAACACAGTTTTCCATCTGTTGTTTTAATTTACACCGGGAGTTTTCTATGACTCCCGGTGATGGCGCTGCGACGTATTCAACTTATTTATATAGAGTATATAGCATGACGTCACGAGTCAGCTGTCCCTTTAGTTTATTTTTTGTCCTACAATAATGTGAATATGAAAGTTTGTGAATTTCACTACCTATCTTAAAATCTGGACTCGCCATATTATTATAAAGCATTGGATCCCTATGACCCCTAAAGTGTTGTATTTAACTTCATGTTAGGTATGGCTCTTAAGTGACTTCTTCCATTTGAAGAAACGAAATGTAAGTTGGAATTAGGGGTCTGCCTATGACCATACCATTTTTACTTTTGAGAGAAAGGTATTTAAAAGAAGAGGGGCCCCATGCCTATTTTTCCTTAACTATGTCCCGACTGCCCCTATACCATTCAGCTTATTAATTTTATTATACATTTTGTATATGTAAGGAGAAAGTACTCTGCTTATGGCAGGACGGAGAGAAAAAAACCCATGCTAAAAGGGTCAGAAATTATGTAAATACATGCATTAAAATAGACTATTTTCATTTTATGAACGTTTTACTCTATGCTGGAAAAGAATACACGGGTTAATACGTATACATATGATGTATATACATTCACTGTTGTTGTGTGTGTGTGTGTGTGTGTTTCAAGTGATACTGTCTCATTATATTGATAATATCCCAAAGATTCAGAGTATACCCTAGTTTTGTTCTTAAATATGTGTGCTGTCCGCGCATAAATATCACGTGGCTTAAAGATTCGATTCCATTGCAATGTGGGCAATTTCTTGGTCTAATTTTATTCCCCTTCCCTTAATAGCTAGATCATATCCGCAAATTTGTGTATATTTTATCAAAAACTATATTGCTTTGGAGGTTCTTTATTTTTGTATTTCTGCTGGACCTGTTTAGGTAAGGATGAGTTATTTGGTTATTGGAAAAATATATACAAACAGCTATCGGATACCATATTTAAACATGTTCTTACAATGTTATTTTCTTTAGATATAACAGATTAATATATGTTGTTAAGTCAATTATAACCAACATCGCCATTGTTGGTTCTTGCTTTTGTTTTAGATACTTCTTGATTTTGTTTTCGTTTGAACCATTGTCGAAACTAGCTTGTGTACAAAATGTTTAAAAAATACTAGCAACTGTAAATTACAGTAGTAATGTATACCATTAATTGATTAATCGGATCGTTTATTTGCTGGGTGATTAGTTTAAAGATTAAAAACGGTTTGCACTGTATATACATTTTACATATATGTCTAATATTCTCTTAAATATTATATATTTTGAATCATAATCCGAAATAGCCATTCTGTATTGTGTTTAATTTGTTTGTTTATAATACGAGAAAAGTGTGTTTTGTAATTTTTAAAGAATGTGTAAAAGTTTAAAATTTCAGTTGTACGATTCAGTGTTTTTCATGTTTATGCTTGTTTCACTTACATGTTCGATATGTGTTAAATTACCAGATGTCGTTTCCATGACGATGTATTTCGTTTCTTTTTAAGTAACACGTAAAAACATTGGAGTCGCCCGTGGCGTGCCTTCTTATAACACATATTTAATTGATCTATATTTATTTTGGTTAGTTTAGATTCTGTCTGAGAAAACAATTAAAATGATAAAAAAATGCATATAATTTTAATAACTTTATAATTTGCAAATTATTACTTATGTACTTTTTATAAACGTGTTTCGACCTCGGAACGATTTGCATTTACAAAGGAAAACACGTGGGCAGGCCCATATGTGCATGGGAACTCGTCTACCTTCTGGAGATAGACGTGTACAGAAGACCTGCGCACGTGATTTCGCTGTCAACGTGAGTAATTTTCCGAGATAGATAGACCTCAATCAAACAAATATGTGATCGAGGGGTGTCAGCATGGCGAAACTATAAAATAACTTGTAGATTTTAGCTTTTGATAATAAACATGGCAATTATTTACATTATGATCAATGCTGAGCTTAGAAACAACATGATAATTTATAACACAGTACATGCTTTATCCTTTTCCAATTCTCTATAGAACCCATCAGGCTTGCTCCACCTCAAAATAGTTTTGTAAATACCCCATTATTACATCAGCCTTTTTTATCTGTCTGTCTGTCTGCCTGCCTGTCTGTTTTGTCAGAACGTCTGTCTGTAGGAATGACTGTCTGTGGGTCTGTCGGTGTGTCTGATTGTATATATGTCTTTCTGTCTATCACTCTGTTTGTTGGTCTGCCTGTGTGTCTGTCTTTCTGTCTGTCACTCTGATTGTCTGTCTGTCCGCGTGTTTTTCACTGAGTTTATCGATCATTGCGCCTTTTCTTTTTAGGACTTTTTTCTGCTGTTTTTCGTGTGTCCTTATATTTAACCGCATTATATAAAAGATTGTATCGCCTACTTTTTGCGCATTTGTTCGACTGTTTTATTGATCTTTTTAAGTGTTACCCTATTTCTTGTCTTCAAGTGTTGTTCTCTCTGTAATTTCTTAAATTCTTACATGCATAAACTTGTTTTTCATTTGTCTCAGTAAGTTGCATGTTTTGTTCAGTTTGTAAACTTATATGTATGTATTTCTTGTATCTTCTTAAATGGAGGAATAAAGATGTTTATATGGTAAAGTAGAGCTTCCACGAGAAGAGAGAAGG
The DNA here is from genome assembly GCA_007844125.1 of Sinonovacula constricta. Taxonomy (NCBI): domain Eukaryota; kingdom Metazoa; phylum Mollusca; class Bivalvia; order Cardiida; family Solecurtidae; genus Sinonovacula; species Sinonovacula constricta. The sequence continues at coordinate 35,663,580 of CM017567.1, forward strand.
CCCCAGAAAGCACTACTCATCCAGATTAGCTTGGACTTAAAATGGTTGTCTGCATCAGAATTTTCAAAATTAAGATTAAATTTCTTATAGTAATTTTCCAAACACTCGACACCACGTGCACCATGACCATTGCTGGGGTTGTTTCAGCCCAAAGTACGGAGGTAAGAATTTTTTTCTCAAAAAAATCAAACTTCATCAAAAGCTAATACAAAAATCCACATCAATTCATCAAAAGCCAAGAAAACCTAAATCCAAATCAATTGGCAGCATAAATGATATTACACAAGGAGCAGCCTTGCCGTTTATCAATTAAAACGGGACTTTCTGTAAAAATGAACCAGTCCATTATTTAGTGAAGGGGTTTCATGAATCAGTCCATTATTTAGTGAAGGGGTTTCATGTATCAGTCCACTACTTATGTATATTGTCTATTTTATATGCCACAAGGCTACAAAACGGGTCTATGTAGGTCAAACCAAGGTCGCAGCGGGGCTAAGTGGGTCAGATATGTTTACCAACTGGGCAATGTGGGTCAAACGTGCATCAGAACGAGGCAAGTAGGTCAAAGTCGTTCCAAAACGAGGCTGTGCAGTTTTAACACGGCAAATTTCAAACAGTTTTCTTAGTTGTCTCCCTTCTTTGGTTTTTACCATTTTTAGTATAGGTTAGTCAGGTAGTTATCCTGCTTCACCCGTTACATAGTGGAACAACCCGCCAAACAAAGTTTTGGACGTATCCATTTTATAGTATAGGTAACTCAGGTGGTCGTTTTGCTTCAAAAGTTATTGTTGATGTTAACAGCCAATGTTACATCGTGGAACAACCTGCCTACCCTTTTTTTGTCTTACCTTTGGTGACATACAGGTCTAGACTTAGACTGACCACACAAGTTGTGTATGTTAGATCTGAATCTATTAGTAATGTAACGTGTAATTATAACAGTACTTTAAAAGAAGTTCCATTTCGTCATATATCTTTGCATGTCTTGGTTTTTATGAGAATACATTTATTTAAACGGCATTTTGTTGTTGTTGCTAATAAGAGTTCAAGCATACATATAAATATAGTTATGGAATAGAATAAACAAACACATCAAACAATAAATAATAAGTATCTTTTTATTTCATGACTTTCCTTGGCAACGTTGAGAGACACAGATTCCGACAATGTGAATATTAAGGTATAAAAACATTGAACTCTATGGACAAGTTCACAAACATTGCAAAGGATATTACAATTTATCTGCCACTTTTTCCTCTTGAGTTGTATTTTTTTCCTTCTTTTGTTACATCTCACTGACACAATTATGATAATACTGGGGACGTCTAGTGACATGTAAGATATATCTTTGGGTAAAACCAGCTCACCACAAAACATCAAATTTTTCGTCACAAAGTGGAGGACAAATTGTAAATTATATCCTTTTACACACACACATATATAATAAATACAAATACAAGTTGAAATGTACAAAAACATGATATTGGCAAAATGTGTTAGGGCAATAATGAATGGCAAGATTTTGCACCCTAAATATTATAAACCTATAGATAGTTTCCATGTGATGTCATCGACTCTGATAAGACAGTCTAAGGCAGCCATCTTTGTGGGCAGAAGCTAATGCAGGCCGAAATTGGGAAATATGTGCTGTATTAAACTCACCCCTGTGTTTTTATTTTTCAGTCTATTTTACTGAATTTTATATCAAATTTAACAGCTTTTATAAAGTATTTTAAATATTAAAACTACATTTTGATAGTTTAAAAGGTTAAAGAAATACAACCGAAAATGATACACTGTTCATTTTGTTTTAAGTACGAGCCAATAGTTTTATTTATTTCTGTGTATTAATTCTGTGTGCATTTATCCATTTTAAAAATATTGTATTCTGAAAATATGAATTTCAAGAGCTTTCCAATGGAGTATAGCTTTTAATTTTCGGACCAAAAATGAAGAAATTACAAGAAAATGAAAATAAAATTTACCCTTCTATACAATGCATATGAAAATCCCTTGAAGTTACCGTCAAAGATGGCTGCCAAGATAAGGGATTTTCAGTGATGTGGAAACTATCTATTGATCAACTATTTAGTTCAGTCCCTTATAAAGTTTAAAACAAAAAAATTCTTTTATTACAATATCAGCATTGTAAAGTAATTAAATAGATATTTAATTTCTAGCTTTTTATGACTTTTAGTGGAGAAAAAATACAGAGGTACAAAAATTATTTTAAACTGACAAAAACATGGGGTTGGCAAATGTGTTTTGGCAATGATGACAACCTGGCTTTTGCATCCGGTAAAAATCGAATCTACAAGATTCTTACTTAGAAATAACCTCTAAACTAAAGCACCAATGGAAAAAACTTTTGACTGTTTATATTTACAGACTCTAAAAATCGACCCTTGTATTTTTGTCATAAATATCATTTACAAATAGTTTTTGTTTAAATTGTATTTGTTTTTGAAACAAATGCGGTCACAAAAGCTGACTTATAAAAAATAATGGACTTAGAATAAAATAATTTACTTCATAATCTGTAATACCATACAAAAAAAGGATTTAAATCCTTGATAGAGGCATTGATTCCCAAAAATAATTTCACAATTAAAAAGCCAAAAAGGTCATTAAACATTCTTAACATGTAGATAATAAAAATTCTTTAATTATATAGAACATTAATTTAAATCTAGGCAAAGATCAACTTTAGCTGTAGGCCTTTAAATTTTAACATAATAAGTATGAATATATGTTAAAAATTTTAGAAAAAGAAATACAACAGATAAAATATATGTGAACAAAGATGTTAAAACTTAAAATACTTGGAATAAAAATTAAAACAAAAAAAAATCATTGTGTCAGGATCTACACTTTCTGCAGCTAAGTATATGGGTAGTTTTTGATCAGGATCTACACTTTCTGCAGCTAAGTATATAGGTAGTTTTTGATCAGGATCTACACTTTCTGCAGCTAAGTATATAGGTAGTTTTTGATCAGGATCTACACTTTCTGCAGCTAAGTATATGGGTAGTTTTTGATCAGGATCTACACTTTCTGCAGCTAAGTATATAGGTAGTTTTTGATCAGGATCTACACTTTCTGCAGCTAAGTATATGGGTAGTCTTTGATCAGGATCTACACTTTCAGCAGATAAGTCTGTGGGGTAATTTTTGATCAGGATCTACAATATATTTTGCTGATAAGTCTATGCGGTAGCTTTTGATCAGGATCTACACTTTTTCCTGCCAAGACTTTAGGGTAGTTTTTTATCAGGATCTACACTTTTTGCAGCTTAGTCTATGGAGTAGTTTTTTGATCAGAATCTACACTTTCTGCAGGTTAGTCTATTGGGCTGTTTTTGATCAGAATCTACACTTTTTTGTAGCTTAGTCTATGGGGTAATTTTTTAGCAGAATCAACACTTTCGCAGCTAAGTCTATAGGGTAGTTTTCAATCAGGACCTACACTTTTGCAGCCAAGTTTATGGGGTAGTTTTTAATCAGGACCTACACTTTTGCAGCCAAGTCTATGGGGTAGTTTTTTATCAGGATCTACACTTTCTGCAGTCAAGTCAATAAGTTTTTTTAGCAGCCAAGTCAATTGGGTAGTTTTTGATCAAGATCTACACTTTTGGAGCCAAGTCAATGGGGTAGTTCTTAATCAAGATCTACACTTTTGGAGGCAAGTCAATGGGGTAGTTCTTGATCAAGATCTACACTTTTGCAGACAAGTCAATGGGGTAGTTTTTGATCAGGATTTACTGTACACTTTTTGCATCTAAATCTATGGGGTTTTTTTTGTCCAGAATTCAGCCTTTTTGCTGCTTAGCCCATGGGGTAGTTTTTTTATCAGGATCTTTTTGCAGCTTAGTCAGTGGAGTAGATTTTGATCAAGAATTACACTTTTTCGAAGCTAAGTCTATTGGTATGTTGTTTTTTTTATCAGGATACACCTTTTGCAGCTAAGTCTACGGGTAAGCTTTTGACAAGAATCTAGCCTTTTTGCTGCTAAGTCTTTGGTTGAGTTTTTTTTTATCAGGATACACCTCTTGCAGCCTTTGGGTAGTTTTTAATACCCTCAAAATGAAGTTATTAAGATTGTTGTGTTTATCGTCCCACCAACGGTATTTCAGTTTTTCTGGAGATTGGGTCCACTTAAGCAGATATAGTGCTGCCTTCACTGTGTATAGCATACCGTGGGCATCAGACATGATACCACACCCAGTCACATTATCCTTACACAGGGCCAACCAGTCATGGAGCTACCCTTATGTTTGCTTGAGCATTAGCAAAGCAGCTATACCACTACCTTTTTTTTGCAATTATGGTATATCACGGCCGGAGATCGAACCCGCGGCCTCATGTACCTGTAGCAGATGCTCTACCGATTGCACTACCAGGTCCAGTGAGGTTATTCATAAATAAAATCAATGGTATGTTGCGGCCAAGAATCGAATCCTGGGCCTCCCATATCTGGACCCGCCGCTCTTACAACTGTGCTACCACGTCCAGTTTTTATGCATATTTGCATGTGTTGGTATCTGATTTTGATATTATGTCTTTATGTGAAGTGTATGGGTGTGCAAGTTACATTTATGTATAAAATATAAATGTGTGTGTATTTGCATGTGTATGATTTTTTGTGTATATGTTAAGTGTATGTCATGTGTAAATTATATGTATGTGTATATAATAAAGTTTAACAGATATTTTTTTCAAAATGGTTAATTTTCAAGTCCTAGGTAAATGAGCAACTTCTGAACTTTAAATTCTACATGCTAATTGTGTTATTTACTGTTTTCACAGTAAACTAGTTTTTACCATCTACCATCACAGCCTGAAATTACCCATAGAGTAATAAAATATTTTTAAATATATACATATAATTACCAAATTCAATTTTAATGAACACAGAAAAATAAGGTAGTTCAAATAACAACAATCTTCCTATTTATAAATGGATTTTCCTGTAAATTCTATATACAACAAATAAACTAATGGCTAACCTAAGACAGATATAATCTTTTCTATGACCATGGACACAACAAATGAAATTTATAACTGATTTAATTAGACTACAATGATCAGTTGTTATAGCATTTGATATAAAATGGTATCATAAGTAACTATGGATCAATCTGATTAAAATCATATCCTGAAAACTGCTCCGAGTCAATAAAACGTTCCTTACCAAAATTGTTGCCTACAAAATCGCAAAAGTAAATGATGATCCGAAGCATTCTGAACTTATCAATTTTAATGGCTGCACCCATTTACAAAGCACTTTAAACATGGACACTCTGCACAAGATTTATGTCACTGAAGACAGGTGCTTTGTATGCATTATCCATAATGCAATAAAGAATTTGCTTCTGAAGTGGTTTTAACATGCAAATTCCTGATTTTGTCAAAAACTTTTCTACTGCATCATCAATAACGCAGTTTTAAGACTCTTACCGAAAGCGTTACGCATTAGGCTCTCTGATTGGCTGTTATAAAAATAGTAATCGGGGAAAACCATTCTTGTTTATAGACAGTATTTGCGGGCCGTCATCTGATCTTTTATTTTGTAAGATCTGACTGGTGAGATTGACAATGGAAATACTGAATAGCTAATAGACCAATTCCTGTTGCCACAAACACAAGCAAGCAATTAGTTGATATTTAATTGCCCTTTTTGTTGTCAAACCAAACCCAACTCAGGAAGAAGAGGTCTGAACCAAAAGATAATATTGTAATTTTTTTAAATGTAATGACATTTTTCTGATTTTTAAGGCATATGCTTGACATTTTGTAAACGTGATTACTAGATGCAGAGGGAACCCAAGCATGCACAGAGCAACCAGTCCTTTGATTTTGTCAGTAAATCTACTACAAATTATGAATTGCTTTTCTTTAATCAGATAAAAAAATAGGGTAACCCTTTTCTGTTGCCATGGCATAACCATTTCAAACTAACCTATAGCTAAGAAACTTTGCATCAAACTTTTCAATGAAAATTTCCTAAAACTAAAGTATGAAAAATTGACTCTAATGTGTTGTAATAGAAACACCATTTCATAACTAAACAGCACAGCAAATAAAGAAGGCAGTCAGCCCCTTGATGTTGTCGCAACAGGGGCACAGTCGGCGCAGGGTGTGACATTTTCCCAACATAGCTGAAGAGGAGTTCCTCCTGTTGGTTGATGCAGTTGTTGGTCTTGGTCTCAAGCGCTGGGGAGATGATGTCCATGAGTGTCTTGTTTGCCACACAGGGTGGCTACGTCTCACTTCAGAGCATCAAGGGCATTTGTTTCTTGGCAATGACTTGGTTCAGAGTTCATGTCTGTGGACAATAATAACATAAAAATATTTAATGTTATAGGCATAGTAGTATGTAGTTATGCACTGACAGGGGTAAAAGTGACAGAAACTAAAAATACTGAAAAATTTGCCGTAGGCCCACTGAAGCTACTGCAATTTAGTGATTTCAGACTTATACACAAGGACCTTTAATTATGAAGCAAATTTTGCAATTGGACTAGTTGGTTGTTTTCGAACACATTTTTCACCATTGGAGTCCTTTTCTGCTAACCACTCCCACATCTTTATTGTTTGCACCAATTTCCATTTCGTTTGTTATAACACCAGGTGGTAAAAACTTCATTGTGTTTGTCATATTTGTTTACGAAAATATCACAAATGGCAGCTCTATTGGAACGTAACTACTGAAGTAACGAACAACTTCATGAGCTAACAAACACAATTAGGACCAATCAAATATGATCTTGTAAAACTTACTGAAATTTTACATCAGCAATCCCCGACTTAAATTTAGAACTGTATGGGAATGTAAATTAAATGCACACTGCAGCCCTCATCCCCCTACCCACCCCCAACCTCACAATTTCTAACCGGATTTGCATCATTTAGAAAAATGACCTCAGAGATTGCAAAAATATGGAACTTTTACCCCTGCATTAAGCATTCTTTCAAGCAAGTACTTGTTCAATTTGTCAACCAATCAATGTCAATTATACATTAATGTTTTTTAATGTCAATTTAAGAATTAATACTCTTAAACTTTAAAATGTTCCATCAATACTATTTTATGTTATTTAATGTAAATAAACACTAATAAATGCTAAAATTATCAGTTATATACATTGTAATGTTAAAATTGTTACATTAATATTACTTAATGTTAAATCTATCAAAATATACACCAATGCAATGTAATTCATTCCCACATGTCTATTTACGTGTATTTTCACACCCTATCATTGAACAGCCATCTCTATTCTTAACTTCAATGTGTTACAACATAGATTTGAACCCAATGCCTCCTATACATGGAGCCAACATGCTATTGAGGCTTGTTCTTTGGTATTGTGTCTAATCTAGGCCAGTGCCTCCTATACTTGGAGCCAACATGCTATTGAGGCTTGTTCTTTGGTATTGTGTCTAATCTAGGCCAGTGCCTCCTACACATGGAGCCAACATGCTATTGAGGCTTGTTCTTTGGTATTGTGTCTAATCTAGGCCAGTGCCTCCTACACATGGAGCCAACATGCTATTGAGGCTTGTTCTTTGGTTTTGTGTCTAATCTAGGCCAGTGGCTCCTATACATGGAGCCAACATGCTATTGAGGCTTGTTCTTTGGTATTGTGTCTAATCTAGGCCAGTGCCTCCTACACATGGAGCCAACATGCTATTGAGGCTTGTTCCTTGGTATTGTGTCTAATCTAGGCCAGTGGCTCCTATACATGGAGCCAACATGCTATTGAGGCTTGTTCCTTGGTATTGTGTCTAATCTAGGCCAGTGCCTCCTACACATGGAGCCAACATGCTATTGAGGCTTGTTCTTTGGTTTTGTGTCTAATCTAGGCCAGTGCCTCCTATACATGGAGCCAACATGCTATTGAGGCTTGTTCTTTGGTTTTGTGTCTAATCTAGGCCAGTGCCTCCTACACATGGAGCCAACATGCTATTGAGGCTTGTTCTTTGGTATTGTGTCTAATCTAGGCCAGTGCCTCCTATACATGGAGCCAACATGCTATTGAGGCTTGTTCTTTGGTTTTGTGTCTAATCTAGGTCAGTGCCTCCTACACATGGAGCCAACATGCTATTGAGGCTTGTTCTTTGGTATTGTGTCTAATCTAGGCCAGTGCCTCCTACACATGGAGCCAACATGCTATTGAGGCTTGTTCTTTGGTTTTGTGTCTAATCCAGGCCAGTGCCTTCTACACATGGAGCCAACATGCTATTGAGGCTTGTTCTTTGGTTTTGTGTCTAATCTAGGCCAGTGCCTCCTACACATGGAGCCAACATGCTATTGAGGCTTGTTGTATTGTGGTATTGTGTCTAATCTAGGCCAGTGCCTTCTACACATGGAGCCAACATGCTATTGAGGCTTGTTCTTTGGTTTTGTGTCTAATCTAGGCCAGTCCCTCCTACACATGGAGCCAACATGCTATTGAGGCTTGTTCTTAGGTTTTGTGTCTAATCTAGGCCAGTGCCTCCTACACATGGAGCCAACATGCTATTGAGGCTTGTTCTTTGGTTTTGTGTCTAATCTAGGCCAGTGCCTCATACACATGGAGCCAACATGATATTGAGTCTTGTTCTTTGGTTTTGTGTCTAATCTAGGCCAGTGCCTCCTACACATGGAGCCAACATGCTATTGAGTCTTGTTCTTTGGTTTTGTGTCTAATCTAGGCCAGTGCCTCCTACACATGGAGCCAACATGATATTGAGGCTTGTTCTTTGGTTTTGTGTCTAATCTAGGCCAGTGCCTCCTACACATGGAGCCAACATGCTATTGAGGCTTGTTCTTTGGTTTTGTGTCTAATCTAGGCCAGTGCCTCCTACACATGGAGCCAACATGCTATTGAGGCTCGTTCCTTGGTATTGTGTCTAATCTAGGGTCTGCTTCATGATCAGTGTTTTTGAACTTTAGTGCATGGTTTTAACAATTGGGATTCAAACACTTGACTCACCTGGGCAACCAAAGGGAGATAATCTGTTGGTCCTTATGGAACAATGCCATACTGATCTAGGACACCAACCCTTGACCTGAAATAAATAAGATCAGTGCTGCCTTCACAGTAATATAACAATGTCACTGCGATGAATTTCAAACAGAATTAATTTAAAAAAACAAACAACTGTTGATGAGGTGGTTGAGATAATCCATGTTCCATTTTATTCATAAGTGAAAAAACATTATTTTATGTTTATGTAAGCAAATGAATAAAGTTATATAAAGAATATTTGAACAAAATAGTACATTTTTACTAAATAGTTTACCTAAATGACAATAGATAATTGCATAGTGTAGCGATCATTTTGACAGAGACTGTTTATCTTGATGAGAGATAATAGCAAAATTGCTGCAGTGCATTTAACATCAGTTTTTTTCTTTAAATGTGAAATTCTCTTGTTTTGTTTTCACTTTGTTTTGTATCAAAACTATGCACCAGAATAACTGTTATACATGTACACAAGCAGCATACGGACAATCAGTTTCAAATTTTTACTACATGGCTTTATATAGAAGATACCATGGACACACCCTTAGCGGCAAATTCTTTTAACACCTCTAAACACAGGGCCACCCAAGGAATATGTAAACCAAATATAGAGGCTTTAGATCTTGTGGTTTCTGGCAAGTATATTTTCAAAGGTTTCCTATACCGCCATTGAGAAAAATGACCATGTTTTTCAATGGATCAAAATTCTGTTAACAATCTTCATACGCAGCTATCTAAGGAACATGTGTACTATATATCAAGGCTATAGCTCTTGTAGTTTCTGACAAGAAATTCTAGTTTTTATATATAACCATATACTGAAACTGGCCACGCCCCTGGAAGCCATGTTTTTTATGGATCATAATTCTTTGAACAATCTTAATACAGAGCTATCCAAGGAACATGTGTACTAAAATTAATATCAAAGCTGTAGGTCTTGTGGTTTCTGACAAGAAGATTTTCAAAGTTTTTCTCACTTAATGGCCAACGCCCCTGGCAGCCATGTTTTTGAATGGATCAAAATTATTTTTAACGTTTCATTCCCTCTGCCTACTGAAGCTTCTGAGATAAGTTTGGCTGAATTTGGCCTTGCAGTTTCTGTCATATTAAAATGTTGATGGACGAGTGATGCAAGACACTGGACACCAGATGATTGGCGATCACAATAGCTCACCCTGAGCACAAGTTTAGGTAAGCTCAGGTGGCTACTCTTATTTTCTTTGATTTTAAAACTATTTTTATATAAACAAGTACTTTTAATCATAAAGTGTTCTGCCATATTCGCATAAAATATATAGGTTTGTAAAATAAACTCCAATATTTTGTGATATGATGTTTTTCAAGATACCCATTGCTACTCACCTCATGGAGGTACATAATAATGGAAACTTAAACACCACAGGCTGCATAGCATGGGTCCAACTTCTACATCTGCTGTCACCATGGTAACAAAGACAATATTTTAGGTATTTAGTATAAATATCTACAAGACAAACATCTATAATACATAACATCAAGTGGTCTCACTTTCCCATCTGCTGCATCCACTGTCTCCAAGGAAACAGACATAGAAACATAGATAACAGATAAACAGTATTCCTTTAAGTTAATTTATATTCAATTTGTAAATTCAAATTGTATGATTTGTTTGATTAATCAATTAGCTTTTGTTTGACCGAAAAACAGTTGCCTAAGGTGTACTATTACATAAATATTTTTTTTTTAAAAGACAATAGTGTTGGCGCTACAGAAATTAGAAAATCTCCAAAATAGCTAAGAGATCAGTGCCTACAGTAGACAAGGGTATAGTTACTTATAGAGGTTTAGTTGCCAGGCGACCTTCCAGGGACCTCATTTTTGTTCTGCCAAATAACTTGAAATAAGTTTCATAGAAAAAAAAGTAGTTCTGGAACAGACAGAATGAGGAAGTAGTGTAAAGCAATCTTTACAAGCTTTTAGAGAGATAAGTTTGGCAAGGTCCAGATGGGTAGGTTTCTCATCCAAGTCAGAAGCGTAAGGAGACTAGCTGGAGTGGAGAGCCATTGTAGGAACAGGGAATTGGTTCTGTCTGCAATGATAACAGAAGAGGAGGGAGAAGAAGGAGAGCAAGGTAACAATGGCACTAGGTAAAGGAACCCATGGTTTACAACTTCCAGACTGCTAAGAACTGGTGACCAGTGCCCTGTGACTGGTGGAATCAAAAGCTTGACCAGTGACTGGTTCATGAAAGATTGGTGCCTGGCCAGCCAACCATGGTAGTAGGAAATTGGCATGTGTATCAACAGGCAAGGCGGCAAAGAATGTTGACATGCTGGCCATGAGTGTCTCTTGTGCAGATCTAGAAGTAGAAATTCTGGAAGTACAGAAAGAAGGAGATCTATCTGTAGTAGAATGTCTCTTATGGCTTTTAGTAAGACTCCTAAAATGTCTAACTGACTTGTGTGTGGGAGGACGATCTTAAGAGTTTTCAGACTTTCCACGAGTATGTTTATTGGGTTTATCATCCAATCAGCAGTATTTCAGTTATCTGGAGACGGTGTTCACTTTAAGCAGATACAGTGCTGCCTTCACTGTGCATAGCATGGTGTAAGCACCTGGCATGATACCACACCCAGTCACATTATCCTAACACTAGGCCAACCAGTCATGGAACTACCCTTATATTTGCATGAGCGTTAGCAGGGAAGCTATACCACTAGCATTATGGAAAATGGCCAATTGCTTAAAATTAAAAATATTAAAAAAAAATTCTGCCTGCTGAAGCCTCTTTGAAAGTTCAGCTGAATTTGGTCCAGCTATTTCAGCTTACCCTGAGCTTAAGTTCAGGTGTGCTAAAGAAAAGAAATCACACAATATGTTTTAAGTGCTTTTAACTTTAAATTTCATACACTGCATAAGAAACATAGAAGTTTGCCTTGACTTAAGTCTTAGCCAATATAGCCAAGTCCCTTGGCAACACTTCTACTGTACTTTGCCCAAGGTGATCACTTCAGGAGTACTTTTTGTCTTTGTTATATCACGCCAACACAATTATGATCATAATGGTATCATCCAGATAACTATTGGTAAAGGAAGACCCCAGACTTATGAATCCGAACCCTGGTGTTGAGGTGCCAAGGAATTACTATAGTCGGCTACTCTCCTGACTTAAGACGTGTGTTATTCAGTTATTCCATCACTAATGAGAACAGAATACACTTTAGACAAGTTTACATTAACAGAACACTCTAAGCAATGTAGTAATTGTTGCTTAGATGTCATACCATAAAACACAACCCACCTGATAATGATTGTATAATCAGCAGTGTCCCTTCAGGAATGTGAATTTCCATGTTCAAAGCAGGGCATAGCAAAATCATTAAAAATGGTATATAGAAGGTATTACTCCCTTTCTAAAGCTGAAGCAGATGTTAGGGTGTCATGCCCCATTATTTATGGCATGCTGTCATAGTTAGGGAAGTTGTATATATGTATTTAGTCGACAATGTCTCTGGAAAACTGTTATAACCTTAAGGCAGCCAGCATTCACTACAACCTTTGTTTTTCCTCACCTTTTTCTGTACCCTTTGTTTATTGGGTTTATCGAGAGGTCATGTTTGCTTTCAAGGTTCATGATTGTATGATTCCAGCGAGGCCAGATACGCTAGGTCCTCCTCCATGCATAGGCCCGCAGCTCCATAAGCCCCTCCAGGTCAGCTGTGATGTTGGCCTGGAAGATTTTTACTATGTATTCATACAAAACTGGACTTGTAACTTATCTGACTTGCATGGGTTAGAGTCCTGTTTGGAGCCAAGAACTTAAGGTGAGGTCTTCTATCTGACCTGCAGTGTGCCCGTGGTTCTATACAGACAATTGTCTGGGGTCTACCCACACCAAGATTGCTGGACTTCTCTAATGACCATAACTGTGGCACTGCGATGTATTACTAAAAAAAAGATAATGAATAACTGTTAATAATTTGAAGTCAGAACGCCTGCTCTTGTCATTGGCTTTATTTTTGCATATAATGGAAAATAATTCTTGGTACAATTCCTCTAATTTTATAATTAAGAAATTATTGATTGTGTCAGTCCATTAAAAGCAAGAAGGATTACCATGGCAACTCTAACCTCTTGGCCACAGAGAACATCAAACTGCTGCAGCCACTATTACTCTATTATACAGCAAAGGTTTGTTTTTTGAGTTTTTCATCCCACCAATAATATGTTAGTTATCGGGAGACGGTGTCCACTTGAAGCAGATAAAGTGCTGCCTTCACTGTGTGTAGCATGCCGTGAACACCTGCCATGATACCACACCCAGTCACATTATCCTGACATCGGGCCAACCAATTGTGGAACTACCTTTATATTTGCTTGAGCATTAGCAAGGGAGCTATACCACTACCATTTTCAACGACTTTGCAAAGGTTTACACAGTGTAAGATTAAGAAATAATAAATCATACTCAATAAATGCTTTGTTCATAAATTGAGAAACTGTATATATACTAACCAATAAAACAAGAAATAAAATTTAAAATATGTGCCATAAGAACAGAAATATGTATGATTTGATTCCGAGATTCCTGCATGACAGGTCAGTACTCCACCCGTATGTGCACTTTGTTTTGCTTCATGCTCGATTTTTGTTCTTTTATTATGCATTGTGACCAGTAAAATGAATTCAGACAATCTTTAAAACATCCAATGTTTTGATTTTAAGTGATCAGTTTATTTGAATCAAAGATGGGCCCAGAGGGATCAACCAATCTTTTATGTCTTAAATCTTCTGTAACATTTATTTTTTGTTTTGAACTGTTTTGCATGGCTTAAAGAAATGTTTGTTTGTTGGGTTTATCATCCCAACAACAGTATTTCAGTTATCTGGAGTTATCTTGAAGCCTTCATTGTGTATAGCATGCCATGAACACCTGGCATGATCCCAGTCATGGAAACTACTTTTTTTTTTTCTTAAGCGTTAGCAAGGGTGATAAACCACTACCACTTTTAACGACTTTGATATGTCGTGGCCCACTATTGAACCCGGAGCCTCCCCTACCTGAAGTTGACGCTCTACCAATTGCGCTACCAGGTCTGATTTTTTGTATTCCAGCATTTGATTCACTGGGGCAGCCAAAGGGAGATCATCAGTTGGTGCCTTCACTGCACCATGCCATGCTGATCTGGGGCACCATCCCCTGACCTGTAATCATTATGGTCAGTTTTCACAGTTATATTACAAATAATGTCACTGCCTAACAGCAGAAATGATTGAAAGCAAGTATTTAATAAAAATTTAGGGCTATTATTACTTTTTTGTTTACTTAGAAAATACTTATTTCTGTATCAACAAGCACTTTTGCACATAAAGTGTATGGTCATATTTGCATGAAATACACAGTATGTACAGTCTTCACATTAATTTTTTTCCGAACCACTTGCCCCTTTAGGTAAGCTGCTGGAAAATCACTTGCCCGAAATAGGTTTCACTAGCCCGAAAACATCATTGCAAAACATCAAGCCGGGGCATTTGTCGGTCTTTCTGCCATTGGGTTATAAACAAATTAAATACTTTAATTTTAACATATTACAATGTTTCGTAGACAAATCCTATCACAGTCAAGTTTTCAACTTTCGGTATGACATAGGAATGCAATGGAATTTCTTTAGCGAAATGTGCAAAATGGAAATTCAAATCTTTTTAATCATATTTTCATATGTCATATCTAAGAGTAAATTACTATATGAATATATAAAAATTAATTGCAAGATAAAAATTTTATTATGAATTCTCAGGTCTTTTTCAGCCTGTCTCATGGGGCCATATTCCCAATGCCAAATAGCGACCATTTTTCTCAATTTCAAGAAAAAACTTCCCAATCTTATAAATTAATTCCCATTTGAACCAAAATGCCTTTTACCTATAAAAATAAATAACCAAGAAACCATAAAATCAAGAGACTTTTCCAATTACGCGATTTGTTTGTTGACTTTTGATCGGGGATCTGTGAAAACTACTTTCCGTGAAAATATGTATGAATGTAACTGGTGAAAAAATAGACTCTTACCCAGCCGTATACCGTAATCAATCGGAACACCTCGGATAATTCACGAATCATCTCTCAGATGTATGTAGGTAGTCGGATCACCTCGGCCATTTATCTAAATGGGACTTCTTTTGAGACAGACGTCAAAACAAAGATTGCAGCTCGGTTGACAGCTCACTACAGTACGATGCCAGTAAAACTTCAATCTGCGGCGGCTTCAAATTTAAATCATCCAATTTTAATTTACTCAGCGCAGCAGACATGTAGCTGTCAAACAATGGCAGTGTCTATGTTTTGTGCGAACTACTTAGGCATATTTTTCTTCCGACTTCCGGCGAACAAAATGATCGTGATTTCTTTAAGTATTATTGCACCAGATACATCCGAGGGATGATCGTCCCCAGGACGGAATTACCTAAGGAGTTCCGATTTTTTCCGTAACGCAAGATGAAGATGCGTCATGGTGCCATTCCAGATAACATTATAGTCATTTATGGTTTGAAAATTAACATTATTTCATAAAAAAAGTATTTTCGCCATAACTGTTTGACTGCGTATAAAACAGAAAGAAGTTATGAGGCAAAAACGGTATGTGCAGTACCGGCTTTTATACTGACCCGCAAAATATAGTGACGAAAAATGTTGCAAAACAGTAAATACTACACGATCTAGACTCTACCAACTTCTGCAAATGATGACCATAATACCATCCAGCACAGCAGCTGTGGAGAGAGGGTTATGCAACATGAACCTACTATGCACCTCTTTGACAAGCTCACTTGGCCAGGAAAAACTCTCCAATTTAATGAGAATCTGTATTGAAGACCCTGCAGAGCTTTCTAAACAAACTCTGGAAGAGCTCTGTAACACTTTTAGGGACATAAAAGCAAGGAAGATTTAGCTTCAATACAGAAAAACAAAAGTTGAAATTTCCCAATTGGTTTGATTTGTCAATACTTTTCATTTCCAAATTTGACTATTTACCGTGACAAAAATTCCCAATTTGGGCTGGAGCCTTTTCCCCCAAAACCCCTGAAAAAGCCCTGATTCTTATTGTGAATGTTACATTGTTGCAATAGAAAATCACCATTTCATCAATTTCACAAATGACTTGTTGTATACAGGGTGTTTGGTAGACTTTCATGGGTCAATGACCTCTCAGTCAAAATTTTCAAGGGTCAAATTCAAATACCTAGGGGTCAATTTTGTGCGTCGTGCATCACATCATTCAGCGTAAATGTTGCTTGTGTTTTATTATTTACAGTTTATTATTCACCTGTTTATTTAGTATTTATTACATTGTTTTTTTTACTTTTTTTCTTCGCATCTTTCTTATTTCTCTTTAAAACATTTCATTCATCTTTTTGTTATATATAATTATGTTATTGATGACCGCATTTTGAAAAAATTAGTTTGTAGTTTATTGATACTGTTGATAGTTTGTTAGTCTGTTGGAGACAAGTAAATAACCAGAATATTGCTTAACAGTTTATTATTTTTTCTGCATCTCAATTATAACAATCAAATGGAAAAAATGCAAGAAATCAGAACCTGAAAACTTTTGAAAGCACATGCATAAAACGTAATAAATATAATACATGGAAGTTAGCTATTTTTAATATCATTATGCAAAATTTCACCTGTAAAAAACTTGAAACATAAATAATTATGCACATACAAAGCACCTTTGCTAATTAAATATACCTCAAGGCAACGCAAGACATGAAGAACTGTATTTTAAACAAGATGTACTGAGTCAAATTGTAATAAATAAAACCCACAATTCACAATTATTTTAGGGTTTTCTCGTTTGTTTACAGAAATAATTCTCTACTAGAAGAATTGTCAAACAGCAGTACTGTAAAGCCTACCTAAAATGTTGGACCTATAAATGTGTGCTAGCAACACTTTACAATTGCCAGCTTGTTCATTGACTCATCTTCAAACCGATCACTCATTATTACATATGTGAGATATGCATACAGTAAATAAAATAAACTGAATGAAGTGTAGTGATAAAACAGCCATTTATGTTTTTACTTGTACTTTTATACTGATTCATCAAATTGATCCTTAAAATATACTGATATTGCTAAAAACATTTATCAGCACTGGACTGGAAAATTATCCTTGCCTGGGGTGTAGCCACTACCTTAACATCCCTATATTTTTCTTCACTCATAAACTCATATACATCTTGCAGGCAACCACCACTTTTTACCTTGAAACTGTTGAGAGTATCAACAGTTGCACAAACCTTTATGTTTACAGCGTCAATGTTTAATTTATCTTGTTAAAATAGCTTGACACAAGCCAATACATCAACAACGAAGGCAGTCCGAGGAATAAATCCAGAACTCCTTACAGATTTCAAGATTCCTTTTGCTTCAACATTTTCGTTTGCAGCCTCTGAATCCAATGCCATTATCAATGCTGGGTAGACCTGGTGAATGGCCTTGACTGCTGCTTCTAGGGAAAGCCACCTAAAGCTGACTGGTTCCTTCAGTGTCACGTGTGTGTCACAATATCATTTCTATCTCTCGTAGAGTGTTGTAAGGCACTGCTGAATTGTGAAAGAAGCGGTACACATTCTTCACAGCCATATGGTAGTCTGCAAATGACTGAGTTTCATAGCAGGCCTGACCCGCACACAATGCAAGGAGGTGGGCAACACAGTGCACCTGTACTAAGCGAGGGTTTTCTTTTCTGAGGAGGGCACCAAGACCACTTTTACGGCCAGTCATGACTGCTGCCCCTTCACTTGCCATTGAAATCACTCTCATCATGTCCAGTCCTAATGTTGCACATGCATCTTTAATGGCAGCGACTAATGTCTCTGACTTGCCGTTGACTACACTGACACAGTCTACAAAGTGCACTACAGTCTCTGTAGAATCAATTTTAAAGCATTTGAAATAAATGTTCAGTTTCTTTTGAATGGTGATGTCAGTGGTTTCATCAACAATGAGTCCAACAAAGTCACTACACACTAAGTCTTTCTGAACACGTTCATATATCTCATCGTTGCTGGCATCAATCATTTGTTCCTGAGAGTCCATGCTGGTGTAGATTTTCTTCTTGTCCTGAAGAGCAGAGCACCCATTCTCTTGCTGCAAGGTGATAAGTTTGTTGTGGGTTCTGAGAGGCAGGTTGTTCTTCACAACGAAGTAAGCTGTTCTCAGCTGGGCTTCCTGAAACATAAAATAATATTTTATCAATAGTAGAACATTGGACTGCCATTCTGGAATTCCCTGCTTCAATTCAGTTTATTACACCCAAATTAATAGGCAATAATGTTACAAAACAGACCATTTAAAACTGTCATGTGAATTTAAAAATAAAAGGACAACATATCATCACTTTGATAGCAAACTAGTGTTAATGAACCATGGTAATTGTTATATTATGGCTGCAAATTTGCTACAAGGAATACAAATTTAAATAACAGAAACTAAAAAAGTAATGAAATATTACAAATTTAACTGTCTTGTGTTTTATGTAAAATGTAACTGTTTAGTGATTTATAAAAGTATAGGCTTCATTTTTATCATACTGCACATATTCAGTGTTTTATAACAGAAGTTACAATTATATGACCTTTCCTTAGTAATTTTTCATAGTTTAACACTCATAAAAAAGTTTATGAATAAGTCTATAACAAATATTAGAAATAATGTCATAAAATGTTTTTGTTTTTAGTAACTTTTAGGTAAGCATCATTATTGTTTTTTGCAATAACTGCTTGTGTTGCATTCTCATACAAGTATTTACCACATGTGTATTATATAATGTACAAAATGTATGGTTTTGAGGCCCACAACAATGATAATAAAACTCATTAATATAACCACAACATTGATTTAAAGCATGACCACTAATCTGATATTGTGTTGCAAATTAAAAGAAAATTAATGTGCATAATGCACATATATCTTTTAAAATTTGTTTCAATTATTCATGTTTTGTGACCTTTATTGGATACACTGTGACAACTGCATTGGATTCAATATATATTATGTACTTACTAATAATGTACAGAAAAATGGAAAAGTTTCTACTAACCTTTGACTGAGAATCTTCACAAGCCTGTTTGTTTGCCTTAACATGAAATATATCCAGTTTGTTTTTTTACACTGCACAAAAACACGGGCATTGGCTAACTCAAGGTGGTCAGGGTTCTTGTTGGTATGTCTGTCTACCACTTCAGCTATTGCGGCCAGTCCAATACATGTATGTCATGTATAGGATGTTTCTCAGGATACCTAACCCTACTTACCTAAATGGGGTACATAATAAAGGAACACTGGGAACATCTACACTGTAGGCTCCATAGCAGGGGTCTGACTTCCACATCTGCTACATCCACTGTCACCATGGAAATAGCCTTAGAAACATAGATAAAATATGAACAGTATACTTATATTAAACATGCACTTATTCTACTACTACTTATACAACTACCACCACTACAACCACTCCTACTGTGACCCACACCTCTACCATCATTACATCCACTACCACAACCCATAACTTCCGCTACCACTACTACATTGTACAACTATACTACTACTACTACTTCTGCTGCTCCTTCAACCACCACCACAACTGCACATTCTACCACTACCACTACATGCACCACTCTTTCTATCAGCACAACATCTACTGCTTCTACCACCACCACTACTTCTACACTAACAACATTCTATCCTCTTACCCCAGTGTTGCTGATACATCTTGGGTGCAGCTGTTTTTCTTTCTCTGACAGCCAACATTCTGTGGCAGAATCTCTCAGCAGATCTGTATAAAGACAATATTAGGTATATTAGGTCATTTGCATCAAAAAATAGTTTCTCAAATACCGTAAGTATTAAACTGTTGAAGTGAGATACATCGGATCACAATATAATGGGATGGGATGGGATTAGCCTGCATTTTTGCCGATACTGTGCAGCGGCATTTCTATCATGATAGCACAGGGGCACTTTTGAGGTGCCCATGGACTGAACCCAGCCAGTCCATTATACTGACACTGAAGAGTCAAGCGTAATGCTGTCCCCTCAGCCCTGAGCATTAGGAGGGAAGCCACTTTAACCAACTTTAAAAAGTCTTTGGTTTGACCCGACCGGGGTTTGAACCCACGATCTCCCGATTCGCAAGCCAACGCTCTACCAATTGAGCTATTGCGGCCGATACAATATAATGAATGTACAGGCTTTTATACTGGCCAGTGTGGTCATTCTTTCTATACTTTCTATGAGAAAAATGTTACTTTACTTTAAATTGTGATACAATGGGTGTCCACGCTTGATGTGATAAAAATTATAAGTCCCTTCAAACAATTATATACTTAATTAGCCACCAATTTTGCAAATGCTGAATGCAGACACTCATCAGCGTGACAAGTTACAAGGTAACAGTTGGAATATGTTATAGTCGTTTCCGCTAATATTGTGGGTCTAAACTATGGTATTCCCGGAAGCCAATCTTTCCTAAGAAGGTCAACAATGGCTAAAGTAAACAAACAAAAACTTTTCATTACCGTACCTCTACAATACGAAGTGCGACAAATTTTTTTTACAGACCTAAAGAAAGTGGTAGGGTCAGGCACATTTTTAGGTACAGTCGAGTGACAACTTCTTTTTTAGGCCTAGTATTCAAACTCCCATTACCTCCAGTGACACGTCAATTCATTAACAGAAAGCTTTAGGGCTGTTGCAGTATTACTGGGTAAAGTCAATGAAGTACTGCGATACACAATGAACATACTGGTTTTGTTTGTTTGTAAATTGGGTTTATCTTCCCATCAACATTATTTCAGTTACCTGGAGATGGTGTCCACTTGAGACAAATTCAGTGTTGCCTTTACTGTGTATAGCATGCCATAAACACCTGTCATGATACCACACCCAGTCACATTATCTTGACACTGGGCCAACCAATTGTGGAACGCACACTCATTTATATTTACTTGAGCTTTAGCAAGGGAGCTATATCACTACCATTTTTAACGACTTTGGTATGTTACGGCCCTGGATCGAACCCGGGGCCTCCCGTACCTCTAGAGCCGATTCTCTACTGATTGCATAAGCAGGTCTGCTTTATACCCGTTTTGTACGATATTATGTAAAATTTGGTTGTTGCCACGATTTTTGCATCCATAGTTAAAGATGCTCGTATTAATTAAAAGCGTTCATCGATAAGCGACATATAGTATGAAGTCAAGTACATGTTCATTCTAAATCATCACCAAGCGTCTGCTTACTACCTACTGCTCTAATACTTACTTACGATTGGTTTCATTTTCAAACTGATAAAAAAAAAAATGCATTATTTGTCCCAGATTTTTTCGTACCAAATAAAAAAAATCAGTTTCTGATATATAAATTGTTTGGGTCGCACCGATTTTTTAGGGTTGGTTGTGGATGGGGAAACAAACAATACTTTAGGCCTACTAGCCCCTTCTACCACTAGCACAAAATCTAATACCCCTCCTACTACCGTTACATCTACTTCTACCCCTTTATCTACCACCTGCAGTGTTCTGCCAAAGATTTTGAAACTACGGGACAATGTCCCATCAAGGATAAAAAGTAGAGGACTTTTTCAAAATCAAGGGGACAAAGAAAAAAAAGCCTCTAAGCAAAGGATCCTGTTCCTTAGCCCTGAACAAGGTCACATTCCAGTGATAAATTTTTAATTAAACTTTTGAACAATTAAACTGAAACAAACTTTCAGTCAATGGTTTATTGCAACAATAGCTTAAAATTGTTCTAGGGTATTTTTGCGATCGGAAAAGCAATTTTGTACGCAAAGGATCAGCAACAAACCATGGCGTTGTATCAATCAATACCAGTGGCCGATAACTACGATCCCGCATTGACTGCTTACAAGCAAGCAAGTCAAGATTGATGTTACAACACTAATAGCCTGCTGCTTCCCAGCTGAATACACTACTTGTAACTTTTGTCCCCTGCAAATTCGTATGCAACATGCAACGCATAGGAAGCAATTTGTATGCAACATTTTTAATTTCACCAACACTACATCTACTTCTACTGCATCTGGCATCCAAATGCAAAATTGCAGTATTTTTCTGGATTATTTTAGTCCCTTTTACCCAAAGTTCTAAACAACAACAACTGAGACTGGTTATGGTGCAGACAGTGATTAATCATCAGGAACAAATGTTGTTCATTTAAAAGATATGACAATAAAAGTGCACAGTCCAATAACATAAGCACTTGGTTACATTGACCAACTGACATACATTTTCTCGGCTATATTTCTTCAGAAATGGCCTAATCACACAATTTTTATAGACTTTGTAGAGATAATCAAGGGTATCTAATTCTAAGGCTCCCTGATTGTCCTATACTTATCCGCCCATAGTTAAAGTCACTTGGGCCCCCTGCTGCTAGCCAGACCCTCCAAGGCCATCTTGCTCGTGTACAACATCCACTGTGTGTATAGCATTCGCTCTCACCTCCTCAAGTGATGAGCTTTATCGGCACTCCTCGGCGCTGATGCAGACAGCATTAGCCGAGGTGTTACGATTGTCTGTCACCTTGCATCCCAATCAAGGTACATCAGGTTTTTTTTAAGGAACAAGGGAAAATGCTGGACGCTGGTCTACAGGGGAAAAATCGTGCAAAAAATACAAAATTGGGAAAATCAGTACATTTTACATTTCTTTAGTTTATATTACTTTAACTTTCATTTACAAGTCTATTTTCTATGAAGAAGTCTATTAGGGTTAGGGTAAGCTTAAAGAGGCATGTCTCTTTGATTCCTGCAGCTTTTTCCAGTGTAATGTACAGTAGTACGCCAGTGTTTAAGGTTACGCTAGTCAGGTTAAGGGGTTGTTTATCGTAGTAGTCATGACGTATTTTGCATGACGTATTTGCATGATGTATTTCGCATGACGTAGCATTCGTGTAACTGCTCTAGAAAGAAAAGGATCATGCTAGAAAGTTCATTTGTTTATTTTTTAACTGGGTTTCGTGAATGTTCTGGGTTTCTTGAATGTTGTAGAGACTTCTGCGTTCAAGAAATTCTTTGGGTCTATATAAGGGCTTGTAAGCCAATTTAAGTTGGAAGTTTGGATATAAAGTTTGGACATAGAGTTTGGACATAGAGTTTGAAAATACTTGCAGCTTCTATATTAAATCTTTCTGTGTTGGAACTTATGTGGTCTAATAATATTCTACAGTGATATAAATATTAAAGTGTTGGATTTGAAATTAAATTAATTACATTTGTGTATTGTTCTAACTTTGGATTATTTCAATTGTGCTTCGGCAGGTGGTTTCTTGCTGTTATTATATTTATCTGTAGAAGCATTCCCTTTATGGTCGTGATCAATGTAGAATAATAAGTTGGTTGTATTTCCTGAAGAAAAAAAAAAGAAACTAAATTTGCAGTTTTAGTATTTAACATTTTAAGTTACTTCAAGACTTCTGGAGTTCTTCTCAATATTTTTTAATTATTAATAAAAAATATTTTTAAACAATATGTGGCTGCAGGTTGGGATTAATAAAAGATCAGTATTTTATTAAAAAATTCTTTAAGGTACAAATTTGTATAAATATTAAAATTACATGAAATAGGTACGAGTGTGACTGAATATAATAAGGATTTCAAGAAAAGATTCCTGTATATGCGGCCTACGCCCTAGCCGATATCAGATACGGTTACAAATTACAATAACTGCAGCCTGTGGGCTAGTTGATTAGGTGCATGTTCAAACCAACTATTCAAAATAAGTATTCAAATTTAGACTAATTACCTTAATGATAAAATTTCTTATAGTTTTTACTAATTTGCATTCAAACTTTATCTATGGTATGACTAAACAGCAAATAGTCACAAATAGTCACATATTTTTTCCTTTATTAGCGTAAGGCCTTTTTACAAAGTTTGCAGATGGCCTTTTCCATATCTAAATTCGCTTTGATCGGCGGTCCATCCCTAGCTTTAATGTTGATTGTAGTGTAATGGTTCACTTTTTAGACAGGTGAAGACATGTAGCTTTTTGCTAGATCTGTTCAGATTTATAGCTTAAACTATAAATCTAAACAGATCTAGTAAAATGTCTATGATCATTATAAAAAGATTAAAAATACTGTTTTACTAATAGAAATAAGCAATATAGCCAATTTAACGTGCATTCACAAAAATCTCCCTCCCTGGCACCCCAATCTTCCTCTCTGGGAGCCTAAGTCTCCCTATTTGGGACCAAGGGAATATCACATACATGTCTGTTTATGAAGATGTTTAATGAAAATATTTTTGGGTCAAACTTTCAGATAGTACCTTTAAAACGGGCTTAGAATTTCGAATGTTCACAGATACTGTATGCTTGTTCCCGTTTAGGATAGATAAAAAAACATTCAATTGAATTTAATTGACAGTCCAGGAATGACAACTTTTTTGCATTTGCGCATGCGCAGACATTCACAGTAAATCCGTGCATTGTTCCGAAAGTTGAAAGATTTTTTTAAATAATTAATCAATTATTGAAAGTCAGGAATAGGCCCAACAACAAGAAAGTTCGCATGATAAACAAAATACAATATTTACCTTATATATGGCTGGAAACTTAATTAAATCCATAACAATCAATAAATATGTACTACCAATTTCCACAAACATTTCTTGCCTCCCTACTTCCGGAACGAAATTCAACACCCGTTTCGTCTCACACCATCATATATAATACATCATATATATTAACATATTTTAGGAACTTTTTGAAATTAATATTTTAGATCTGTGATAGTGCTTAGATATTTTACTGTATAGTTTTTGTACATAATAGTTATCTAATATCTGTGACAAAACAATCTGCTTAGTTTTAATAAATAACTGTGAATTCATATCTATAATAAAATCATTTAGATTTTTATTATATGCTTTTATCTTATTCATAATATATTTTAATTTTCCCAGAGTTTTACCAATATTACTATCATTATATAATCTATTTTGACCACAAATTAATAGACAATAACAAGAGTCCAATCAAAAGACCATCATGTCTTTCCCTCCACACCCCATACATCTTAAACAGTAAAAGAATAAGTCATAGTTAATCTCCATTCTTCATGACAACGGTCAGTTTATAAGAACATGACGCCGCAAGACGCACGTCACACAACAGACGACGGACGAAGGGTATCAGAAATGTTCACATCGAGCACGTTTTGCTCATGTGAGCTAAAACGCATTTTACCTAATTTTAATTTTTAAATGACCAAAATGGCATAGATAATAGTCTTTCTCAAAGACCAAAAGTCTCGTGTCAAGTTTGGGGTTTGAACCCAGGGCTCACGGATTAAAAGCGCATTAGGCCTACTTCAACCATTAAACCATGGACGCTATTAGTAAAGTATGAACCTCAGCATTTCCTTCAGAAAGTCATCAGTGAACATACATAAATTTATATCATAACATTTTGTGTCAATGAAAATGAAGTGTTGCTTTAACGAAGGTTTTATTTAGGAATGCATTTATTGCGACATTCGCTTTGTTATATTTAGGGCTGCCGCAGACTCTGAACGGTAATTACAGTCTCTAATGCAATATCCATTTTAATATTTTGTCTTTTCTAAACAGGTTAACTTACTTTTGACAAGTTTACATGATAATAATTTAAACAACTAATTAAAAAACACACACGAAACAATGCAGATGATGAAAATATACAAATAGGCCTATAAACAAATTTACAACAACAACATGCTTACCATGAACGAAACTCAACAATAAAACTATACAAACAATACTAATTTACTGTTTATACTTCTTAAATGAAAAATACCAGGGTGTGCATCAAAAATGACATCTGTAGGTAAAAAAGTACATGCGAAATTTAAAAAAGCACACAAC
Organism: Sinonovacula constricta; assembly: GCA_007844125.1. Classification (NCBI taxonomy): domain Eukaryota; kingdom Metazoa; phylum Mollusca; class Bivalvia; order Cardiida; family Solecurtidae; genus Sinonovacula; species Sinonovacula constricta. Next base: position 35,689,505 of record CM017567.1, read on the forward strand.
CTGGGCAAAAGTAAATCGTACACACTACGCCCCTGGCTTGTAATGAATGCACATATATGGTCTGTATGCATGGTTAATAATGCAAAAAACAAACATTTATCTTCATAGAATAATAATTTGAAATTGAAAATATAAACTTATTTAATTTTTATGGTCGCTCAACTTATTACCATCTAGTATGTTGGCTATGGGCAATAAACGAACAGGTGGGTAACATTTAAGTATCGAAGCATTAATTTAGAATCAATTAGATTTAATTACCGTAATTAGGTTGGGATTGAAATGTAGTGTTTTAATTGCTTAATTTTTAAGTTGTTACTTACGGCTATCATTAACTGATGGTGTTTATAACCATTTTACTCATACATATAAATGTGATCTTGAGTTGTTTACCTAGCGTATTCTATGTTAATCTGCCATAGATTCCGAAAATTCATATAACTGCTATTTTCGGCTTTTTTTAATTATGTTTTAAAATGAATGCAAAAGTTTTACTCAAAAGTGGTCTCTATCATTTATTCGGCGGGAAATTTGAATTAACCAATACGGGAGCCAGAATGATGTACTTTAAAGTTGTATTAGAGCTTTGAGATTTTTATGAGAAATTTGAAAAGAAAATGTTGTCAGGGACGTGGCTTGACATGGAATGGTGTGTTTGCAAGGCCGCTGGCAAAGAGCCGCGGGGGTGCCTCGCCTAAAAATTGTGTGTTTCTAGAATTTCATTGGTGGCTTCTGGGTAGGTTCGATATCAAGATAATTCTAGTTTTTAAGTTAAATGTTATGTAACAGGCATTTAGTGATAAAACAAGCGTTAAGTTGTATGTAATCGTTGCAGACTTCTTATTTTGAACAAAGAAGCTATTCAAACACAATCTGAAATTTTCTGGTTATGACCATGTATGTAAAATTCGATCCATGCTATTTGTCTATACAGGAAATCAATCCCTTTATGCAGACGTATTTTTAACAACGTGACTCAAAGCAATGTCAAGATATGAAAAACAGAAGATTGCATTTCAGCCAGTTTGAGAAATCGCAACAGACTTATGGTTTCGAGTGGAATAAGTCGAATTGATTGTTTGTTTGTTTGTTTTTGAAAAACATTGCAGCGATTATTTATGATCAATATAGCAACGTCCAGCTTTTTGGTGGAGGAAGACCCCAAACACATGACTGGGCAGAACCACCAGAGCACCACAAAGCGGTTGGAAGACCTACTCACATTGAATCCTTCGCCCCGAACGAAATCGAATTCATATAAATCAATAGGAAAACCCAAAACTAACACCAGACTCGTGTGCAGGGTGCCTGGTTAAGCCTAAGAACAAACATTGAGCCATCTGTCTAACAAAAACAAATTCAGTCAAAAATGTGAAAAAGCGGATGAAAACGTCTGATTTTGAGCCGATTTTGGATGACATCCTCTTTGCTATAAACCTTAGCCAAAACTATGTCAAGGATTTTTTTTGGGGGGGGGGATGCAAAACAAGAATCTGACATCCGTTTTTCGAAATCACTTACCGTTTTTGAGATCTAGTGGTCGGGAAAATGAGCACGTGCGCATCTTTTAAAAAACGGCATGTACGCCGATGCGCTAAGAGACAGCCCCAAACTAACTCCGGGTTCGTGTTAATCGTGCCTAGTTTAGCCTAGGAACATAAATTGTGCCATCGGTCTAACGGCTGAAAACGTCCGATTTTGGGCCGATTATGGGTGAAATCCACTTTGCTCCAAAACTTAGCCAAAGCTATGTCACCAGGGGTATTTTGGGATGCAAAGCAAAACTCCGGCATCCGTTTTTTGAAATCTCTTTCTGTTTTGGAAATCTAGGGGTCGGCAAAATGCGCATGTACCTGTTAAAATACGGCCTGTACGCGGACACGCTAAGAAATAGTCGAAAACTAACACCAGATTCGTGTTCAGCGTGCGTGGCTTAGCCTAGGAACATAAATTGAGCCATCTGTTTACAAAAGATATTAACGGTGAAAAATGTGAAACAAGCACATGAAACGTTGGATTTCTAGCTGATCTGTGGTGCGCCGGTGGTTCTAGCCAGACATTTGTTTATAGGAAGGGTGTGTGTAGTCCTTATAAACAAATTTAAATCATAAATGCGATGTCTATTAACATGTTTTTAAAAATAACTGAAACTTATTTTTTCATTTAAAAATATACATATTGCCATTTTTCTATCACATGTTCTAGTATTAAATGTGACCAAGAAGTTATTTGTTATTGTTACATATTTTCAATCGTTTTATATATTTAAATATCGTTTATGTTAGTGTCTGGCTGTATCGCAATTTTGCCAGGATTTAAAGTTGGTATCCGATAGTTGGATAAATAAATCAAAACTCTTGAACACATATCTGCAGTAATGGACTGATCCAGTTTTTACCGGAAGTACATATTTAATTGAAATTTGTGGGTTACCGATTGGCAATATGACATGTATGTGCATTCTACGAAGCAGAACCTATTCACAAGTTGCACAAGTTTACTTATTTCTGTGTCTTTCTGATAGACAATAAATAGCTTTTTTTCACCTGTGGATGGTTATGTGGGTAAGTCATAACTGGGTCATTGTGCAATTTGTTTCCATCTTTTTGCGATTTACTTGAAATATAGAACAAACTTATTTAGTGGCGTCTTACCTTTAAGTGTCATTTTCAGAAGAGCCATTTTGATCATAACTTATACTGTGTAACAATTGAGATAGAACTCAAAACCGTCTTTGTTTAGACTACAGTAGAAGTTTATGTAGAATTTATGCCCAGATTCCCCCAAAACAGGCATAATATGTTGTAAGAGGTATTGTATATAGGCGAACTGTCGGATACCACCTCTAATAGCATTTTAAATGGTAATTTATTTATCCAGTCTTATCGATTATACACAAATATTCACATGCATGTTAACATGGCGTCTTGAATAAGTTGTTCCATATTTTTAAATTTTAAAGATTTTAGCTGAAAAAGTTGATTTTTTCAATGGGATTACTGACATGTGTTGTAGGTGGGTCTGGGGTCGGCTTCCGGACATACACTTTTATTTCTATAACGTTTCCTGAAAAAAAAAAAGATGTCTTAAGCAATGTACTGTAAGAGACTTATGGTAAACAACTTTATTATTCTCGCATAATACAGCTCTCAAGCTTGTTTACGTCTTTTGGCCCTTTTGCCGATTGACCGTTCCAAGGCGGTAACTGATGGTTTTTCTTTATGTGTTATGTCTCGTCTCTGTATTTTTGTCACATTTGCGTTTACCTTGTTTGCCTTTGTCTACTGGTAGATAAAATTTAAATATCTGTGAAAATTTTGAAAGGACATTTTCTTATTTACCTATTTTGAAACGTTTATTTTTTGTTAGCATCAATGACGCCATCGGCACAACGTCACGACGTCAACGATGTCAAAGCGTCATGACGTTACGTTACGTTTCTATAGACACACAAGATAAGCACAGGCATACAAGCAAGTCACTAATAAAGATGAGCGCCAAAAGAAGGAGACAGAAGGCAGTGCCATGGAGACAGGGGCCCCAAACTGGGATACTCCTAAGGACTATCCGAGGGGAAACGTTCTATAACTATATGGTGAGTAGAAAATTGAAATATGTTAATTTCTGAAGCTGGCAACACAACAAAGTTTAAAACATGGCATATGATATGTAATTATATATATATAATAAAAACTATTAAAAAATATAATAATTATTATAAGGCAATATTAATTTTGATTATTTTATGCACTATCTGTATGTATAAAATAAAAATGCTGGTCAAAACGTCAAGTCTGCTACGTGTAAATAAATAAAAATAAAATAAAAATATAATATAAAATAAGAAGTCGCATATTAAATAGTTGTCAAATGTTAAATATCTTAATTTCTGAAGATAGCAAAAAAGATTATTAAACCGTGCTAATTAGTACAAAATAAATAATGATTATTTTTATTAGTTACAGAACGAAATTGATAAGTTGCCTGTTTAAAGTACCATACAAACAAACAGGCATAGGACTTAATTCATTTTTATACATTCCTAACGATATGATGGGAATTAGTAAACAGTCCTTTAAAAAAAAGAGTGAAATGAAACGGAAAAAAAGAAAAATACAAGATTGCACACTTTAATGCTGAAAAACTACTTTTTTTTTATTTTAAGGATCCTCCAGTGATAAACCCATTCTCGATCCCATTGCAACTGAACCCAGACGCACCTGAGTTTACGCCTAGAGCAGTTAAGGCGGAAGAATTACGGAAAGCAGATTCCAAACGAGAAGTGCAACATATCATTGAGGGAATCTTGAAAGATGTTGCAGATATAGCAGAGCAAAACGAGAGAAAGAGGGCAATTGAGTTGCAGGAAGACGTCAAAGATATCCTCGAAGGTATTTTGAAAGATGTGGAAGATAAAGCAGAGCAAAAGGAGAGAAAGAGAGTAAATGAGTTGCAGGAAGACGTCAAAGATAACCTCGAAGGTATTTTGAAAGATGTGGAAGATAAAGCAGAGCAAAACGAGAGAAAGAGAGCAATTGAGTTGCAGGAAGACGTTAAAGATATCCTCGAAGGCATTTTGAAAGATGTGGAAGATAAGGCAGAGCAAAACGAGAGAAAGAGAGCAAATGAGTTGCAGGAAGACGTCAAAGATATCCTCGAAGGCATCTTAAAAGACGTAGAAGATATAGCAGAGCAAAACGAGAGAAAGAGAGCAAATGAGTTGCATGAAGACGTTAAAGATATCATCGAAGGCATCTTAAAAGACGTAGAAGATATAGCAGAGCAAAACGAGATGAAGAAGGCAATACAATTGCAGAAGGATATCAAGAAATATGTTGATGATCTGATTGACAAAGCAGCAAGAATGGTGAAGGATATGGACGCTGGTGTGGTGGAAGGAGTGATTGTGGAGATGAAGAAATATGAAGTAGTGGTAGATGACACGGTGGAAGTTGGAGTGGATGAGCTGAAAGCCCCTGCGGTGGCGAAAAATGAAGTGATACTTGCAATCGAAGTGCAGCTGGACAACGGGAAGGAGGAGAACGCCTTAGATAATGTTGAAGAAGAGGAGGAGAAGAATATTGGGTGCTTTAGTTGTATTTCCAACTGCCTCAGAAGAATTAAGAAGTTGTTTAAATAGAAAACTGTTAAAATTAACTAAACTTGTGTAAATATAGATATTATAAATATAAAAATGTCTAAATATTTGCTATCCCCATTTTAAATGATTCATGCACTTCAGTTTAGCTTAAATATTTAAGCTTCGGTCCCTCGGCCTTAATAAAACACGTTCACTCGTTTCTAATGTGACTATTCTCTTAAGCATACACTGACACTGTTATTCAATGTAAATAACACTATATTTGTACGGTTAAGAGAACGGAAGCATGCAAGCGAGCAGCGAGGCATTTGTGAATTTCGCTCGAAAAAAATCATAAGTGCCGAAAAAATATTAAATTTGACTAACAGTTACAAGTCGCTAGAAGCCATCACATCAATGTCCGCGATGTACACAAATATTTATAACATTTCAATATACAATTTTATAATAAGACGGCTCTTACTAGACATATAAAATGCTGAAAGAATATTTAAATAACATTACACTACTTACAGAGATGGATCCGGGGGCGGGTGAAGCGATTGATGATCCATTGCCGCCGCAACTCAAATCACAAAATGACGGAAGTTCTATTTCACAATCTTGAAAGTAAATAAGTTCCACATCTTACGTAGATATTACGACAACTACCTATAATTAGCTTCTAGCTAGACAAATATGTTTATATGTTTTATCCGGGGATTAAATAATCTCCATGTACATGTACGCAATGTTTACACTTTTACAGAACACATTCCCAGTAGTGTAACACCAAACTCAACACTTTGTCTTGCCGCACACAATCTGCGTAGCACGTGAAGACTGAAGACCTCACCTAGCTATCACAGTCACCAGTCCCTTGACACATGTCGTCTGATTTCCTTATATTCTGATAGATTTGGCTATGAAGGGAGTATGAAGGGAAGAGAGTAAAATGAAAGTTAATAAACAGTTCTTTAATGTTACGATTATTGTGATGGGATTAAAATATATGTATCTTAAATAGAATAGAATATCAGTGTAAAATAGTGCGTAGGCAACGATGTGAAAGATTTAAATGACTTTACAACACACCTTGTAAAACGTGCTCCTTTTTACTGAACCCTAGATCTCCAAAAGGTAAAGAAATATCTATAAAAAACGTCACCAGATTCGTGCTCTGCACCCAAAATATCACCTGGTTAAAGAAATATCACATTGTCAAACTACACGTGTTTTATACAGCGGAACATTTATACTAACCAATATGACAGAATGGTTGAGCCACAAGTTCGGTTCTCCATACTAAAGCCTAAAAATGATATTTGATATTTATAAATATCTAACATCAATTTGTGTGATGAATAAATAATAAACTAGCTTTTCATTGGCCAATATATTTAAGAGGGGATGTCACTCATGATTAATAGAGAAAGGACTGCTAATAAGTGGCGGGGAGGAGGACAACTTGGATGAGGAGGAGGAGATGGGGGCGGGGGAGGAGAGAGAGAGATCTACTGAAGTAAGATAAACACCGACTTTGACATACATTCTAAAAGGAGGTTGGGTGTGTGGTCGCAGACAAACTCCCTTCCGCAAAAAGTACCTTAAGTTTATTTAAGCGGACAATTTCCCCAGTAAATATCACTGGATGGAATAAAGGTACCCCAAGAAAAAGAAAACGTAACAATACTGATAGGGTGAATTAAATTTTAACAGAAATAATGCAATATGCTCTTTAGGGGTAATAGAAATGATTTCTGTCTATATAGCAAGTTTTCTCATCCAAGTCTCTTACACTGGCATAAACATTAATTTAATAATTATACCGGGCTATTTTATAAAAAAATTATCAATAATTATCAATGTATGTGTATGTATGTGTCTGTGTCTATGCGTGTGTGCGTGTCTGTGTCTGTGTCTGTCTGTGTGTCTGCGTGTGTGCGTGTGTGTGTGTGTCTGTGTCTGTTTCTGTGTATTTGTGTCTGTGTTTGTGTATGTGTGTGTGTGCGTGTGCGTGTGCGTGTGTGTGTGTGTCTGTGTCTGTGTCTGTTTATGTACGTGTGTGTGTCTGTGTCTGTGTGTCTTTGTCTGTGTGTGTCTGTATGTGTGTCTGTGTGTGTCCGTGTGTGTGTGTGTCTGTGTCTATGTGTCTGTGTCTGTGTGTGTGTCTATGTATGTCTGTGTGTGTGTGTGTGTCTGTGTTTGTGTCTGTGTGTGTGTCTGTGTATGTCTGTGTGTGTGTCTGTGTGTGTGTGTTCGTGTGTGTCTGTGTCTGTCTTTGTGTGTCTGTGTGTGTCTGTCCCTGTCTGTGTGTCTGTGTGTGTGTGTGTGTCTGTCTGTGTATGTGTGTGTCTGTCTGTCTGCGTGTGTGTGTGTGTTTGTGTGTGTGTGTGTGTTTGTGCGTCTTTGTGTGTGTGTGTCTGTGTGTGTCTGTGTGTGTGTTATATAATCTGCATTGTAGTTTTTTTTTATTATTATTGTTGTTTTTTTTGGGGTAATTTGTTCATATAATTTTTGAGTAGACTGGTAAAATAAGCGACTAAGCGGTTAAGAAATAAGACACATTCAAAATCAAATGAAATTTCCATATATTAAATCCATTTCCGATCCAAATATAACAAAGCGAAAAGTCGAAATGAATGCATTCCTAAAAAACCCTTCGGTAAATCAACAAATAATTCTTATTGACATGTAATGTTATATATAAAGGTATGTATGTTCCCTGGTTACTTTCTGAATGAAATGCTGAAGTTCATATTTAATTAACAGCGCCCATGTTTTTGGTTGAAAAAAAAAATGGACTCTGTATCCGCGAGTCCTGGGTTCAAACCACAAACTTGGCACGAGACGTAAGTCTTTGAGAACAGCACTTTACTGTGCATTGCTCCATGTAGTTAATACCTGAGTACTGGTTCTACCCATGAAGTGAGTTAAAGGACCATAATGGAAATAATGGTTAAGGTCTCTTTCTTGTGTTGTCCTTGGAACTAACCTGAATGACCCCAGTGATATTCCAATAATGTCACAGGCACGTTTGTTGGATCTTTGTTCTGGTCTGCTATGTTCTGTTATAGAGATAAAAAGTAAATATTTAATTGTAAAAACAATTTATTATTTGTGTGTGTAGTTGTTTCTTTCGTTAATTAACTATAAAGATAATGATGTAGGCTTAGTTCCGAGACCTTAGGTACGTCTGCCAAGAATTAAGAGTTATTACCTTTCAATGGAGAAACTTAATGACAAACCTCTAATTTACAGCATAGTTAAGACACCATGTTCTGTGTCTTAACCACAGAATGTGTAACGACACTAGTATTTTTCATTCTTTTGTCAGCCACCATCATCCATTTGAAGATGATATCTTATAGTTTAGACACACATTTGTCAAATAAAGGTCCTACAGAATGCTGATCATTGATATTTTCCAAGATCTGTGCGAACAGTGAAGCACACATCCTCACACGGCACTGCAAGTGAAATTAAATGTCTAATTGTTAATTTGTATTTGCGTTTGTTTTCATGTGTGGCCATGTTATGAAAGTAAGGAAGACAAACAGGGCTTCAACACGCAGATTTTTACTGTACCTTCCAAACAATAAAGTTCCCATTTTCATCTGTATCCAGGCCAGGAGTTGAAGCACAGGCTCTAGGCTAATCCTTTCTTGATGGAACCAGTGATTGTTGGCGGAGATTTTACTCCGATACAATCCGGGTTCAGACCCTGGACCTGAAATACCAGTCCTTTAAAATACTCGCAATGTTTAAACTTAAATGAGTATTATGCCTATTGTTTAGGATGTCTGGTATATGGGGAAGGACATGATGGGTCTTCTGGTTTAACTCTTGTTACTTTCTAATAATGTTTTTGGTAAAAGGAGATTAAATATTGATATATCGTTAAAACTCTACGTATATTGAAATATATTACAATGTTGTAAAGTGTTCTATATGGAACTGTAGATTTTTTTACCAAGAATAGACAAAATGACAGAATAGACAGAATGAATAAATCACAGGAGAATATAACTAGTAGAAAAATACTCAAGAAAGAAAATAAAAAAAAGAAAATGAGAGAAATGAAGGAATGAAATGCAGTAAGAACGAAAATCAAATAAATACAGATATAGAGAATGGGAAAAAACAACAAACTTTGACTAGATACAACAAACACACGAAGGAAGAAAAACAGCACATGTGAAACTATGCGCAAGGATGAAACACGAAAGGAAGAAAACAAAAATAGAAAAACAGAAAGAAAGAAAAGAAAGAAAGAAAGAGAGAAAGAAAGAAAGACATTGCCTCGAGAAAAAGGCGCTGTGCCAAATAGTATAGTTCATTTATACATGTGGGGAGAATGTCGTCTGGCTGATTTGTGGTGCGCCAGTGGTTCTAGCCAGACATTTGTTTATACGGTGGGGTGTGGAGTCCTTATAAACAAATGTTCACCATAAAAGCGAAATATATCTATATGTATTAAAAATAACTGTAACTACTTTTTCATTTAAAAAGACACCTATTGCCTTTTTACTCTCACATGTTGTAGTATTAAACTGTGACCGAGGAGTTACATGTTATCGTAACATATTTTCAATCGTTTTATATATTTAAATATCGTTCATGTTAGTATCTGGCTGTATCGCAATTTGTGTTGGGTTTTAAATCTGTTATCCGACAGTTTGGATCAAAATATTTTTCTCAAATAACCCAATAACTCATTATTAGCTGAAAATGTCCTGTAAAATGCTGCTCATGGATGTCCTAGATGAGTGTAAGCAGTGAAACATAAGCCCCCATTCCTCATTGCAAACAGGTATTTCCTATCTGAGCCACGCTGCAGATAAATCTATTTTTAACTAAGAAAACCACGTGACAACTCACTTTTGAGATTAGGTTATATCGCCATCCGATTAACCCGCTCTGAATATCTATTTTTAGCATAAATCAGTATCATCCGTATTTATAGATCTGGAATGAATGAACTTTTAGAGGGTTTTTATCGCGATTTGTACTATCAAACAATATAGGTGGTGTTCACAACCATCTTAATACTGATACTTAAGTATGATTTATGCAGAAATGATGTCCAAATTCCACAAAGAAGTGGTAAGCTATTATTACATGAATTTGAAAACTGTCGGATACCAACTTTAAGGTTCGTGAATTTATTTTCTTTTGAAAGTGTCAAAGGGAAATAACATTGATTAACATCTAAATATTGCAATTTGGGTTGTTTCCCTTCAAGTAAGTGCCAACCTTTAAATCTAAACGGGCCGTTCTGACAACTTCCGTCGGGTCATGGTAGAGAATATATAATATTAACACAAAAACTTATACAAAAGAAATACAGCAACGAGTATTAGTGTAACGTAGTATTCGGGGGCGTAGCTAGGCCTGGTATGATATGCAAGCCTGGCCGCTAGGCGGGGGTTGGGGGGTGGGGGGGATGCTATTGCGATATTCACTTATACATTGTTATCTTTTCGTGAGTATTTACAATGTCTTCAAAAGTGTCAGACATCCATCCTGCTGTGTCGTATTCCAAGTATGTTTAAAGGTGAGGTTAAAGACTTATGTCGAACAATAAAAGAATATTTTAGAATATAATAGAGGTGGTGCGGTAAAACCAATAACTAGTTTAAGTGTCATATTCAGAAGAGCCATATTGATCATGACTTATACTGTGTAACAATTGAGATAGTGTTCAAAACGGATACCACCTCTAATAGCATTTTAAATGGTAATTTATTTATCCAGTCTAATCGATTATACATAACACATGCATGGTAACATGGCGTCTTGAATGCAAGTTGTTTCATATTTTTAAATTTTAAAGATTTTAGCTGGAAAAGGTTCACGGATAAACATCGTGGAAATAATTCTCTCTCTCTCTCTCTCTCTCTCTCTCTCTCTCTCTCTCTCTTTCTCTGTGTCTCTTTTTCTCTGTGTCTCTCTTTCTGAAAGTAAAATAGCCGAGGTGATCAAAATGTGTAAGAGAGTTACAGTTCGCAAAGCAACCGTACATAATGAAAGAAAGAGAGAAAGAGACGGGATTTCTTAATACGATTAAATAAAATGGACAGTTAAATAAAGAATATTCACTTTCATTTGATCTCCTTAAATGTCAATTCTATTAAAATCAAATTCTAAAATTGCAGCGCCACAAATATTGTCATAAAAGCAACATCCTTTACTGGTGGAGGAAGACACAGCCTGTGTAGAACCACCAGCGTTCGGTTGTTGGATCTGTTATCGAAAAAAAAACCCATACCAATTCATAACTATGTTAGCAATGCTGACAGGCAAAAGTCATAAATTAGAACTGAATTCTTTTATCAATAAGGAATCGAATGTATGCTATTGGTCTGCCATAGCAAATGAAACCAACAAGTTCTATTCTGTTCTATATTGCGAGACCACAAAGGTGCGAAATTACTTTGACGTCACCTTTTGAAAAGGGGTAGGGATTAAATATTAGTTCCAAATTGTCGCTTATGTATCACCTCCATAGCGCAGTGGTTAGTGCATCTGACTGGCGATACAGAAAGTCGTGGGTTCGAATCCCACCAGCGTCACTTGTGGGTGCTGTCCGTTGAGTAAACGACAGGTAAGTGTGAGGTAAGTGTAAGATGGTTGAGTGAATGAGTGAGTGGGTGCGGGTGAGTGTGAGAGTGTGGTGAGAGTGTGGTGAAGGTGGGTGTGAGAGTGTGGTGAAGGTGGGTGTGGGTGGGTGGATGTGAGAGTGTGGTGAAGGTGGGTGTGAGAGTGTGGTGAGTGGGTGAGGGTGGGTGGATGTGAGAGTGTGGTGTGAGAGTCAGGGTGTTGAGTGAGTGGGTGAGGGTGGGTGTGAGAGTCAGGGTGGTGAGTGAGTGGGTGAGGGTGGGTGTGAGAGTCAGGGTGGTGAGATTGTGGGTGAGACGTGAGTGTCTGGGTGGTGAGTACGGGTCATGGTGGTGAGAATGGGTCAAGGTGGGTGTGAGAGTGTGGGTGTGCGTATGTGTGGGAATTGATGTGTGTGGGTGTGAGAGCTTGAGTGGATGTGCGTGTGGTGTGGGAAGGTGTTAAAGTTGGAGTATGTAAGAGTGTGGTTGTAAATATAAGAGCGTTTTACTACATTTTGAAAGAACATGTTTGAAACACATAAGTTTGACAAACAAACACAGGCTTATTACATTGTTTTGAAATCATAAAAACTAAAACAATCTCAACAATACCATTTTGTGTGTTCCATAATATAGTTTTATTTATAAAATAATCATTTTGAAACATACATACCCTTAATCTCACAAATCCCACCCATACTTTTACCGAAAACCCGACCCGACCCACACTCTCACTCCAAATCCCACCGCACTCTCACCAACATCCCGACCCGCACTCTCAGACTCACAACAGACCCACACCCACAATCACAATCTCTCACCTTTAATCGCGCATTCTCACAGCAGAAAACAGTTTAAATTCTAACAAAACTTGAATGACGAAGGAAACGCATCTATCTATTAAATGTTATTGTTAAGTGTGTGATAATTAGTGCAGTCTGCCCTTGCATGCAAATTAATACAGTTATGTTATATGAAAAGTAAGAATCAACAATTGATATTAGTAAGGTTCTAATTGCGATGTTGTCACATTTCTTACGTTTATTGTTTTAGCTTAGTTGGTTACTGTATTAAGAAATGAAAAAACACACACACTATAATAGATATTTAACAATACGGCAGTTTTCCAGCTGAAATAGCATAAACATAACCGTTTATAAAATGATATTGCGTCTCAAAACTGTGACGTCACCCCATAAATAGTTCCCTCACCTGATTATCTACATCCTCCATTGCGACGTGATCTGAGCGCGTTATGATCACAGGGGCTTGGGGCATTAGTTTCCTTTATGTTCGGATGTATTATTTTAAGGAAATTCATTCTCCAAGCCCATGTGGTTATGATAAAATCTCTGGGCACTAGCAAAATTTATAAAGCAAATAAGTCGAGCTCCCGTATTGGATAATTCAAATTTCCCGCCGAAATATAACTTTAAAACCGCTTTAAAGCAATACCTTGTCTTTAATTTTTTAAAAGATAATTAAAAATAGAAAAACGCCGAAATAGCAGAATTATATACATATTCGGAATCTATGGCATTGTAACACAGAAAATTCTAATTAAAAAAAAAATACAATGCAAAGTATATGGCTAGGAAAAAATAATACAAAAAACTTCAAATCACGTTAGGTACACCCACTACACATCTATGATAGTTGTTTGTAACCTTTTATTCAAATTTGCGATTAAACTTGAATTATATATTCCAAACACCGATTAATTAGGGTAATTAACTCTAATTAATTTTAAATAAATGCTTCAAAACTAAAATGATGGAGTGGTTACTCAAGTGTACATTTTTGCCATAACACACATACTGGATGTTTTTATAGCTTGATCTCGGATTAATATTAAATAAGTAGATATTGATGATTTTTAAAAATTACTCAAATAACACATCAAAACATAAAATTGCACAGGCGGACAAAATCTCCCACCCACCATATATATATATATTATGGTAAACAGCTTTATTATTCTCGCATAATACAGCTCTCAAGCTTGTCTACGTTTCTTTTTGTTTGTTTGTTTTGTTGTTGTTGTTGTTTTTTGTTTTGTTTTTTGAAACGTTATTTTCTTATTAGCATCAATGACGCCATCGGCACAACGTCACGGCGTCAACGACGTCAAATCGTCATGACGTTACGTTACGTTTCTATAGACACACAAGCACAAACATACAAGCAAGTCACTTATAAAGATGAGCGCCAAAAGAAGGAGACAGAAGGCAGTGCCATGGAGACAGGGACCCAAAACTGGTGTACTCCTAAGGACTATCCGAGGGGAAACGTTCTATAATTATTTGGTGAGTAGAAAATTGAAATAATACATTGTATATATTACATATTATATAAATTTCTGAAGCTTGCAACACAACAAAGTTAAAAACATTGCTTGTGATATGTAATTATATACAATAAAATATATTTCTATATATCTATAATAATTTTATGAGGTAATATTATTTTATTATTTTATGCACAATCTTTAAAGTCTGCTACTCGAAAATGAATAACATAAAATATAATAAAAAATTAAGAAGTCGCATATTGAATAGTTGTCAAATTTTAAATATTAAACCGTTCTAATTAACACAACATAAATAATAGTTTTTGGTATTTACAGAACGAAATTGATAAGTTGCCTGTTAAACGTTCCCTACAAACAAACAGACATAGGACTTAATTCATTTCCATATAATAATAACAATGGGATGGAAATTAGTAAACAGACCTTTTAAAAGAGTGAAGTGAAACGGAAAAAGAAAAATACAACACCGCACACTTTAATGCTGAAAAACTACTTTTTATTTTAAGGATCCTCCAGTGATAAACCCATTCTCGATCCCATTGCAACTGAACCCAGATGCCCCTGAGTTTACGCCTAGAGCAGTTAAGGCGGAAGAATTACGTAAAGCAGATTCCAAACGAGAAGTGAAACATATCATCGAGGGAATCTTGAAAGATGTTGCAGATATAGCGGAGCAAAACGAGAAAAAGAGAGCAATTGAGTTGCATGAAGACGTCAAAGATATTCTCGAAGGTATTTTGAAAGATGTGGAAGATAAAGCAGAGCAAAACGAGAGAAAGAGAGCAATTGAGTTGCAGGAAGACGTCAAAGATATCCTCGAAGGTATTTTGAAAGATGTGGAAGATAAAGCAGAGCAAAACGAGAGAAAGAGAGCAATTGAGTTGCAGGAAGACGTCAAAGATATCCGCGATAGTATTTTGAAAGATGTGGAAGATAAAGCAGAGCAAAACGAGAGAAAGAAAGCAATTGAGTTGCAGGAAGACGTTAAAGATATCCTCGAAGGTATTTTGAAAGATGTGGAAGATAAAGCAGAGCAAAACGAGAGAAAGAGAGCAAATGAGTTGCAGGAAGACGTCAAAGATATCCTCGAAGGTATTTTGAAAGATGTGGAAGATAAAGCAGAACAAAACGAGAGAAAGAGAGCAATTGAGTTGCAGGAAGACGTCAAAGATATTCTCGAAGGCATTTTGAAAGATGTGGAAGATAAAGCAGAGCAAAACGAGAGGAGAAGAGCATTTGAGCTGCAGGAAGACGTCAAAGGTTTTCTCGAAGGCATCTTAAAAGACGTGGAAGATATAGCAGAGCAAAACGAGATAAAGAAGGCCAAACAATTGCAGGAGGATATCAAGAAATATGTTGATGATCTGATTGACAAAGCAGCAAGAATGGTGAAGGATATGGACGGTGGTGTGGAGGAAGGAGTGGTTGTGGAGATGGAGAAATATGAAGTAGTGGTAGATGACATGGTGGAAGTTGAAGAGGATGAGCTGAAAGCCTCTGCTGTGGCGAAAGATGAAATGATACTTGCAATCGAAGTGCAGCTGGACAACGGGAAGGTGGAGAACGCCTTAGATAATGTTGAAGAAGAGGAGGAGAAGAATATCGGGTGCTTTAGTTGTATTTCCAACTGCTTCAGAAGAATTAAGAAGCTGTTTAAATAGAAAACTGTTAAAATTAACTAAACTTGTGTAAATATAGATATTATAAATATAAAAATGTCTAAATATTTGCTATCCCCATATTAAATGATTCGTGCACTTCATTTTAGCTTAAATATTTAAGTTTCGATCCTGCGGCCTTAATAAACCACATTCACTCGTTACGTATCGTACGCTCGATTCTAATGTGACTATTCTTCTAAGCATTCACTGTTATTCAAGGTAAATACTCAAGGTAACACTACTTTTGTTTGGTTAAGAGAACGGAAGCATGCAAGCGAGCTGCGAGGCATTCGCGAATTTATCTCGAAAAAATCCTAAGTGCCGAAAATTTGAAATTTACTTTAAATCTATAAAATGTGTACACGTTTGCTTTGAAATTTAAAAAAAGTAAATTTGAATAACAGTTACAAGTCGTTATCATATCAATGTCAGCGAAGTACATAAATAGTTATTACATTTCAATATACATGTACATGTTATAATAAGACGGTTCTTACTAGACATATAAAATACTGGAAGAGTAATTAAATAACATTACACTACTTACAGAGAAGGATCCGGAATAGGGCTGGGGTCGGGGAGTGGGGTGATGGAGGATCCATCGACAGTTTGCATGCATATCAAATACATATAACACTATCGAACCACTGATTTAGGGAATTTGGGCATATTTTATATGAACCCATAATTTAGTCTTAATAAAAACGATTTTGCACACTAACTGAATTGTTAGAAATAACAGCGAAAAAAAACACTCTGTATGAAAGATCCAAATGTATAAACAGCTCGATAGTGGCCTCTGCTAAAAATAGATATCGATGTCAGAGCGCATTACCCGGATATCTACATAACGCGAACTCATAAGTAAATGATCACGTGGTTTTGAGGGTTTAAAAATAGCTATCTCAGCAGCGTTGTTCGGATAGGAAATACCTGCGTGCAATGACGAGTGGTGGTTTATGCTCGACTGTTCACACAGATTTAGACCATCAATGAACAGCATTTTGAAGACCTTTTCGGATAGCAAGGACTTATTTGGTTATTTAAAAAAAGAAACTTTGGTCCAAACTGTCGAATACCACATTTAAAAGTTACAGTACAAAACTATTAGATGTTTTTGCCAGTGTTGAACATTCAATTATAATTAAATTAACGTTGCAAAAATTACTCTGGCCAAATTATGGATACAGTTCAACGAATGTCAATCGGACTTTAAAAAAGCAAATGTTAAAAATTGTACAAAACAAAATTTACCTAGTACAAAAATGTATAAATCAACGATACAGTAATAAAGTAAAGGTAAACTGAACTCACTTCACCTTAAGCATCAACAAGAGAGCTTCATAATACTATCACTTACAAATCACAATGAAAAGGAATCTGTCACCCAAAACACAAAATGACGGAAGTTATATTTGACAATCTTGAAAGTAAATAAGTTCCACATCTAACGTAGATATTACGACAACTCCCTATAATTAGCTTCTAGCTAGCCAAATATGTTTATATGTTTTATCCTGGGATTAAATAATCTCCATGTACATGTACGCAATGTTTTAACTTTTACGGAACACATTCTCAGTAGTGTAACACCAAACTCAACACTTTGTCTTCCCGCACACAATCTGCGTAGCACGTGAAGACCTCCCCTAACTATCACAGTCACCAGTCCCTTGACACGTGTCGTCTGATTTCTTTATATTCTGATAGATTTAGTTATGAAGGGATTATGAAGGGTAGAGAGTAAAATAAACGTTTATTAACTGTTCTTTAATATGACGTTTATTGTGATGGAATTAAAATATATGTATCTTAAATAGAATAGAATATCAGTGTAAAATAATGCGTAGGCAACGATGTAAAAGATTTAAATGACTTTACAACACTCCTTGTAAAACGTGCACCTTTTTTCTGAACCCTAGATCTCCAAAAGCTAAAGAAATTTCTATAAAAAAAAAAACGTCACCAGATTCGTGCTCTGCACCCAAAATATCACCTGGTTAAAGAAATATCACATTGTCAAACTACACGTGTTTTATACAGCGGAACATTTATACTAACCAATATGACAGAATGGTTGAGCCACAAGTTCGGTTCTCCATACTAAAGCCTAAAAATGATATTTGATATTTATAAATATCTAACATCCATTTGTGTGATGAGTTAATGATAAACTAGCATTTCATTGGCCAATATATTTAAGAGGGGGTGTCACTCATGATTAATAGAGAAAGTACTGCTAATAAGTGGCGGGGAGGAGGACAACGTGGATGAGGAGGAGGAGGTGGGGGCGGGGGAGGAGAGAGAGAGATTACTGAAGTAAGATAAACACCGACTTTGACATACATTCTAAAAGGAGGTTGGGTGTGTGGGCGCAGACAAACTCCCTTCCGCAAAAAGTACCTTAAGTTTATTTTAGCGGACAATTTCCCTAGTAAATATCACTGGATGGAATAAAGGTACTTCAAGAAAAAGAAAATGTAACAATACTGATAGGGTGAATTAATATCAAGCTAAGTATAAATATTGTCACTGTTTATAGAAAGTTTACATAAATATGAAGAATGTGTGTGTGTGTGTGTTGGTCTGTGTGTCTGTGTGTGTGCGTGTCTGTGTCTGTGTATGTGTGTGCGTGTGTGTGTGCGTGTGTCTGTGTCTGTGTATGTGCGTGTGTGTCTGTGTATGTGCGTGTGTGTGTGTCTGTGTATGTGTGTGTCTGTGTCTGTGTCTGTGTGTCTGTGTCTGTGTGTCTGTGTCTGTGTGTGTCTGTGTGTGTCTGTGTGTGTCTGTGTGTGTCTGTGTCTGTGTGTATGTGTGTCTGTGTCTGTGTGTCTGTGTGTGTCTGTGTCTGTGTGTATATGTGTGTGTCTGTGTGTCTGTGTCTGTGTGTGTATGTGTGTGTCTGTGTGTCTGTGTCTGTGTGTGTCTGTGTGTGTATGTGTGTCTGTGTATGTGTGTATGTGTGTGTCTGTGTGTCTGTGTCTGTGTGTGTATGTGTGTGTATGTGTGTCTGTGTATGTGTGTGTATGTGTGTGTATGTGTGTGTCTGTGTGTCTGTGTCTGTGTGTGTCTGTGTGTGTCTGTGTCTGTGTGTCTGTGTATGTGTGTGTATGTGTGTGTCTGTGTGTCTGTGTCTGTGTGTGTCTGTGTCTGTGTGTCTGTGTATGTGTGTGTATGTGTGTGTCTGTGTGTCTGTGTCTGTGTGTGTCTGTGTCTGTGTGTGTCTGTGTGTCTGTGTCTGTGTGTATGTGTGTCTGTGTCTGTGTGTGTCTGTGTCTGTGTGTGTCTGTGTCTGTGTGTCTGTGTCTGTGTGTGTATGTGTGTGTCTGTGTCTGTGTCTGTGTGTGTATGTGTGTGTCTGTGTGTCTGTGTCTGTGTGTATGTGTGTGTCTGTGTCTGTGTCTGTGTCTGTGTGTGTCTGTGTGTCTGTGTGTCTGTGTCTGTGTGTCTGTGTGTCTGTGTCTGTGTGTCTGTGTCTGTGTGTCTGTGTCTGTGTGTCTGTGTGTGTCTGTGTCTGTGTGTGTATGTGTGTCTGTGTCTGTGTGTGCGCGTGTTTGTGTGTGTGTGTGGTGTGTTGTGTGTAGTGCGCGCGTTGTGTGTGTTGTTGTCTGTGTGTGTGTCTGTGTGTGTGCGTGTCTGTGTATGTGTCTGTGTATGTGTGTGTGTGTGTGTGTCTGTGGCTATGTCTGTGTGTGTGCGTGTGTATGTGTGTCTGTGTATGTGTGTGTGCGTGTCTGTGTGTCTGTGTCTGTGCGTGTGCGTGTGTGTATCTGTGTCTGTGTATGTGTGTGTGTCTGTGTGTCTGTGTATGTGTCTGTGTGTGTATGTGTATATGTGTGTGTGTATGTGTGTGTGTATGTGTGTGTGCGTGTGTGTGTGTATGTGTGTATGTGTCTGTGTCTGTGTCTGTGTGTCTGTGTGTGTGTCTGTGTATGTGTCTGTGTCTGTGTCTGTGTCTGTGTCTGTGCATGTGTATATGTGTGTGTGTCTGTGTCTGTGTGTCTGTGTGTGTGCGTGTGTGTGTGTATGTGTGTCTGTGTCTGTGTATGTGTGTGTGTGCATGTGTGTGCGTGTCTGTGTATGTGTCTGTGTATGTGTGTGCGTGTGTGTGTGCGTGTGTCTGTGTCTGTGTATGTGCGTGTGTGTGTCTGTGTGTGTCTGTGTATGTTAGTTTGTTTGTGTGTGTGTGTGTCTATGACTGTGTGTGTGCGTATGTATGGGTATCTGTGTCTGTGTATGTGTGTGTGTGTCTGTGTGTCTGTGTATGTGTCTGTGTATGTGTCTTTGTATGTGTATATGTGTATGTGTCTGTGTCTGTGTGTCTGTGTATGTGTATGTGTGTGTGTGCATGTGTGTGCCTGAGTGTTTGTGTCTGTGTACGTGTATGTGTCTGTGTGTGCGCGTGTTTGTGTGTGTGTTTGTGTGTGTGTGCGCGTGTGTGTGTGTCTGTGTCTGTGTGTGTGTCTGTGTGTGTGTGTCTGTGTCTGTGTGTGTGTGTCTGTGTCTGTGTGTGCGCGTGTTTGTGTGTGTGTGTCTGTGTGTGTGTCTGTGTGTGTGCGTGTGTGTATGTGTCTGTGGTGTGTGTGTGGTGTGTCTGTGTCTATGTCTGTTGTGCGTTGTGATGTGTGTCTGTGTATGTGTGTGTGTCGTGTCTGTGTCTGTGTCTGTGCGTGTGCGTGTGTGTATCTGTGTCTGTGTATGTGTGTGGTGTGTCTGTGTCTGTGTATGTGTCTGTGTATGTGTCTGTGTATGTGTCTGTGTATGTGTATATGTGTGTGTGTCGTCTGTGTGTCTGTGTATGTGTGTGGCGTGTGTGTGGTGTGTGCCTGTGTTGTTAGTGTGTGTGTGGTGTATGTGTGTGCGTGCTGTGTATGTGTTGTGTATGTGTGTGTGTATGTGTGTGTGTGTATGTGGTGTCTGTGTCTGTGTGTGTATGTGTGTGTCTGTGTGTTTGTGTCTGTGTGTTGTCTGTGTCTGTGTTGTGTGTGTGCTGGTTGTGTGTGTGTGTATGTGTGTGGTGTGTGTGTGTCTGTTTGTTGTGTGTCTGTGTGTGTTGTGTGTGTGTGTGTGTTGTCTGTGTGTGTCTGTGTCTGTGTCTGGTGTCTGTGTCTGTGTGTGTATGTGTGTGTATGGTCTGGTTGTGTTGTATGTGTGGTGTATGTGTGTCTGTCTGTGTGTGTATGTGTGGTCTGTGTATGTGTCTGTGTCTGTGGTGTGTGTTGTGTCTGTGTGTGTGTCTGTGTGGTGTCTGTGTGTGTCTGTGTCTGTGTGTCTGTGTCTGTGTGTCTGTGTGTGTCTGTGTGTGTATGTGTGTCTGTGTCTGTGTGTGCGCGTGTTTGTGTGTGTGTGTGTGTGTTTGTGTGTGTGCGCGCGTGTGTGTGTGTGTGTGTCTGTGTGTGTGTGTGTGTGTGTGCGTGTCTGTGTATGTGTATGTGTATGTGTGTGTGTGTGTCTGTGTCTATGTCTGTGTGTGTGCGTGTGTATGTGTGTCTGTGTATGTGTGTGTGCGTGTCTGTGTGTCTGTGTCTGTGCGTGTGCGTGTGTGTATCTGTGTCTGTGTATGTGTGTGTTGTCTGTGTGTCTGTGTATGTGTCTGGTGTGTATGTGTATATGTGTGTGTGTATGTGTGTGGTGTGTTGTGTGGGTGCTGTGGGTGTGTGTATGTGTGTTGGGTATGTGTCTGTGTCTGTGTCTGTTGTGTGTGTCTGTGTATGTGTATGTGTCTGTGTCTGTGTCTGTGTATGTGTATATGTGTGTGTTGTCTGTGTGTCTGTGTGTGTGAGTGGTGTGTGTATGTGTGTTTGTGTCTGTGTATGTGTGTGTGTGTGCATGTGTGTGTGTGTCTGTGTATGTGTATGTGTATGTGTGGCGTGTGTGTGTGCGTGTGTCTGTGTCTGTGTATGTGGTGTGTGTCTATGTGTGTCTGTGTATGTTAGTTTGTTTGTGTGCGTGTGTGTCTATGAATGTGTGTGTGCGTATGTATGTGTATCTGTGTGTCTGTGTATGGTGTGTGGTCTGTGTGTGTGTGGTCTGTGTGTCTGTGTTTTGTCTGTGTATGTGTCTTTGTATGTGTATATGTGTATGTGTCTGTGTCTGTGTGTCTGTGTATGTGTATGTGTGTGTGTGCATGTGTGTGCCTGAGTGTTTGTGTCTGTGTACGTGTATGTGTCTGTTGTGCGCGTGTTGTGGTGTGTGTTTGTGTGTGTGTGCGCGTGTGTGTGTGTCTGTGTCTGTGTGTGTGTCTGTGTGTGTGTGTCTGTGTCTGTGTGTGTGTGTCTGTGTCTGTGTGTGCGCGTGTTTGTGTGTGTGTGTCTGTGTGTGTGTCTGTGTGTGTGCGTGTCTGTGTATGTGTCTGTGTATGTGTGTGTGTGTCTGTGTCTATGTCTGTGTGTGTGCGTGTGTATGTGTGTCTGTGTATGTGTGTGTGCGTGTATGTGTGTCTGTGTCTGTGCGTGTGCGTGTGTGTATCTGTGTGTGTGTATGTGTGTGTGTCTGTGTGTCTGTGTATGTGTCTGTGTATGTGTCTGTGTATGTGTCTGTGTATGTGTATATGTGTGTGTCTGTGTCCTGTGTGTCTGTGCATGTGTGTTGTGCGTGTGTGTGTGTATGTGGTGTCTGTGTCTGTGTATGTGTGTGGTGTGCATGTGTGTGCGTGTCTGTGTATGTGTCTGTGTATTTGTGGTGCGTGTGTGTGTGTGCGTTGTGTCTGTGTCTGTGTATGTGCGTGTGTGTGTCTGTGTGTGTCTGTGTATGTTAGTTTGTTTGTGTGCGTGTGTGTCTGTGTCTATGACTGTGTATGTGCGTATGTATGTGTGTCTGTGTCTGTGTATGTGTGTGCGTGTCTGTGTCTGTGTGACTGTGTCTGTGTGTGTGCGTGTGCGTGTGTGTATCTGTGTCTGTGTATGTGGGTGTGTCTGTGTGTGTGTCTGTGTGTCTGTGTATGTGTCTGTGTATGTGTCTTTGTATGTGTATATGTGTCTGTGTGTGCGTGTGTGTGTGTCTGTGTCTGTGTATGTGTGTGTGTGTGTGCATGTGTGTGCCTGAGTGTGTGTGTCTGTGTACGTGTATGTGGGTGTGTGTGCGCGTGTGTGTCTGTGTCTGTGTGTGTCTGTGTGTCTGTGTATGTGTGTGTGCTTGTGTGTGTGTGTCTGTGTCTGCGTGCCTGTGTCTGTGTATGTGTGCGTGTGTGTGCGTGTGTGTGTGCGTGTGTGTGTGTCTGTGTCTGTGTATGTGTGTGTGTGCGTATGTGTGTGTCTGTGTCTGTGTTTGTGCGTGTGTGCGTGTCTGTGTGTGTGTCTGTGTGTCTGTGTGTCTGTGTGTCTGTGTTTGTGTATGTGTGTGTGCGTGTGCGTGTGTGTGTCTCTGTCTGTGTATGTACATGTGTGTGTGTCTGTGTGTGTGTATGTGTGTTTGTTTGTGTCTGTGTGTGTTTGTGTCTGTATGTGTGTCTGTGTGTGTGTCTGTGTGTATGTGTGTGTGCGTGTGTGTGTCTGTGTATGTGTGTCTGTGTCTGTGTATGTGCGTGTGTGTCTGTGTCTGTGTGTGTCTGTGTATGTGTATGTGCGTGTGTGTGTCTATGTCTGCGTGTCTGTGTCTGTGTGCGTGTGCGTGTGTGTATCTGTGTGTGTGTATGTGTGTGTGTCTGTGTGTCTGTGTATGTGTCTGTGTATGTGTCTGTGTATGTGTCTGTGTATGTGTATATGTGTGTGTCTGTGTCTGTGTGTCTGTGCATGTGTGTGTGCGTGTGTGTGTGTATGTGTGTCTGTGTCTGTGTATGTGTGTGTGTGCATGTGTGTGCGTGTCTGTGTATGTGTCTGTGTATTTGTGTGCGTGTGTGTGTGTGCGTGTGTCTGTGTCTGTGTATGTGCGTGTGTGTGTCTGTGTGTGTCTGTGTATGTTAGTTTGTTTGTGTGCGTGTGTGTCTGTGTCTATGACTGTGTATGTGCGTATGTATGTGTGTCTGTGTCTGTGTATGTGTGTGCGTGTCTGTGTCTGTGTGACTGTGTCTGTGTGTGTGCGTGTGCGTGTGTGTATCTGTGTCTGTGTATGTGTGTGTGTCTGTGTGTGTGTCTGTGTGTCTGTGTATGTGTCTGTGTATGTGTCTTTGTATGTGTATATGTGTCTGTGTGTGCGTGTGTGTGTGTCTGTGTCTGTGTATGTGTGTGTGTGTGTGCATGTGTGTGCCTGAGTGTGTGTGTCTGTGTACGTGTATGTGGGTGTGTGTGCGCGTGTGTGTCTGTGTCTGTGTGTGTCTGGTGTGTCTTGTGTATGTGTGTGTGCTTGTGTGTTTGTGTGTCTGTGTCTGCGTGCCTTGTGTCTGTTATGTGTGCGTGTGTGTGCGTAGTGTGTGTCTTCGTGGTGTGTGTCTGTGTCTGTGTATGTGTGTGTGTGCAGTATATGTGTGTGTTCTGTGTCTGTGTTTGTGCGTGTGTGCCGTTGTTCTGTGTGTGTGTATGCTGTGTGCTGGTGTTGTCTGTGTGTCTGTGTTTGTGTTGAGTGATGTGTGGCGTTGATGTCGTGTGTCGTGTCTCTGGTCTGTGTATGTACATGTGTTGGTGTCTGTGTGTGTGTTATGTGTGGTTTGTTTGTGTTCTTATGTGTGTGTGCGTGTGTTGTCTGTGTATGTGTGTCTGTGTCTGTGTATGTGCGTGTGTGTCTGTGTCTGTGTGTGTCTGTGTATGTGTATGTGCGTGTGTGTGTCTATGTCTGCGTGTCTGTGTCTGTGTGCGTGTGCGTGTCTGTGTCTGTGTATGTGTGTCTATGTCTGTGTTTTTATTCGTGTTTGCGTGTCTGTGTGTAGGTGTCTGTGTGTCTGTGTGTGTGTGTGTGTGTGTCTCTGTCTGTGTATGTGTGTCTGTGTTTGTGTATGTGTGTGTGCATGTGTGTGTGAGTGTCTGTGTCTGTTTATGTACGTGTGTGTGTCTCTCTGTGTGTCTGTGTGTCTGTGTCTATGTATGTTTCTCTGTGTGTGTCTGTGTGTGTTTGTGTCTGTGTGTGTCTGTGTGTGTCTGTGTGTGTGTCTGTGTGTGTGTGTCTGTTTGTCTGTGTCTGTGTGTGTCTATGTATATCTCTGTGTGTCTGTGTCTGTGTGTGTTTGCGTATGTATGTGTGTGTCTGTGTGTGTCTCTGTGTGTGTCTGTGTGTGTGTCCGTGTCTGTCTGTGTTTGTGTGTGTCTGTGTGTGTCTGTGTGTGTTTGTCCCTGTCTGTGTGTCTGTGTGTATGTGTTTGTGCGTGTGTGTATGTGTGTGTGTGTGTGTCTGTGTCTGTGTATGTATGTCTGTGTCTGTGTATGTGTGTGTCTTTGTCTGTGTGTGTCGTGTGTCTGTGTATTTGTGTGTGCGTGTGTGTGTGTGTTTATGTCTGCGTGTCTGTGTATGGGTGCGTGTGTGTGTGTGCGCGTGTGTAAGTGTCTGTGTCTCTGTATGTGTGTCTGTGTCTGTGTCTATGCGTGTTTGCGTGTCTGTGTCTGTGTCTGTGTGTGTATGTGTGTGTGTCTGTGTGTGTCTGTGTGTCTTTGTGTCTGTGTCTGTGTCTATGTATGTCTCTGTGTGTGTGTCTGTGTGTGTTTGTGTCTGTGTGTGTGGCTGTGTGTGTGTCTGTGTGTGTGTCCGTGTGTGTGTCTGTGTCTGTGTATCTGTGTCTGTGTGTGTCTATATATGTCTGTGTGTGTGTCTGTGTGTTTGCGTCTGTGTGTGTGTCTGTGTGTGTCTGTGTGTGTCTGTGTGTATCTGTGTGTGTCTGTCCATGTCTGTGTGTCTGTGTGTGTGTGTGTGTGTGTGTGTCTGTGTCTGTCTGTGTATGTGTGTGTATGTGCGTGTGTGTGTGTCTGTCTGTCTGCGTGTGTGTGTGTTTTTGTGCGTCTGTGTGTGTCTGTGTGTTTTTTTTTTGCTATAATTTATAATCTGCATTGTAGTTTTTTGTTGTTGTTGTTTTGTTTATTTTCTTTTGTTATTGTTGTTTTTTGGAGTAATTTGTTGAAATAATTTTTGAGTAGACTGGTAAAATAAGCAACTAAGCGGTGAAGAAATAAGACACATTCTAAATCAAATGAATTTTCCATAAATTAAATAAATTACCGATCCAAATATAACAAAGCGAAAAGTCGAAATAAATGCATTCCTAAAAAAGCCTTCGGCAAAGCAACAAATAATTCTTATTGACATGTAATGTTATATATAAAGGTATGTATGTTCCCTGGTTACTTTCTGAAGGAAATGCCGAAGTTCATATTTAATTAACAGCGCACATGTTTTGGTTGAAAAAATGGACTCTTGATCCGTTAGTCCTGGGTTCAAACCACAAACTTGGCACGAGACGTTAGTCTTTGAGAAAAGCTCTTTACTGTGCATTGCTCCATGTAGTTAATACCTGAGTACTGGTTCTGCCCAGGAACTGAGCTAAAGGACCATAATGGAAATAATGGTTAAGGCCTCTTTCTTGTGTTGTCTTTGAAAGTAACCTGAATGACCCCAGTGCTCTTCCAATAACGTCACAGGCACGTTTGTAGGATCTTTGTTCTGGTCTGGTCTGGTCTGTAATAGAGATAAAAAGTAAATATTTTATTGTAAAAACAATTTATTATTTGTGTGTGTGTAGTTGTTTCTTTTGTTAATTAACTATAGAGATAAAGATGTAGGCTTAGTTCCGCGTCCTTAGTTACGGCTGGTAAGAATTAAGAGTTATTACCTTTCAATGGAGAAACTTAATGACAAACCGCTAAATTACAGCATAGTTAAGACACCATGTTATGTGTCTTAAACACAGAATGTGTAACGACACTAGTATTTTCATTCTTTTGTCAGCTATCATCAACCATTTAAAGATGATGTCTGATAGTTCAGACACACATTTATCAAATAACTAGGGAAGTCAAGGGATACTAAATTTGGTATCCGGATATCCGTCGAACGATCCGATCGGATATCCGGATATAAATCTTAGTTAATTCTGATGTTGCAGTCGGATGTGTGCGGGGTTACTAACGTTTCCATTGACATACGCTCTACGCTGCAGTAATTACATTTTGCGTTGGATTTGTCTACGGACCTCACAAAATGTCGCCAATCATTAGACTGAATTTTGGAAGGCATAACTTATGATTTGTTTAGGAAGTGGATGTGAAAAAGTCAAGTTCACCGTGATCGAATGAAAGCATAATAAATTCATCAATTCATTTATACAATCCAAACGGACTTAATTAAACATGAGTAACTGATCTTTGCCGACAAACCTGTCAATTGTCTACATAATTGTAGCTCTATCTCTTCTTAATAAAGAAGAACAAACTAAATTAAAGATAATAATCCTTAATCAAAATGGATAAGTTATAGCTTCAAACAATGGCTGTTAATTGGCAAATTATTTTACATAAGCTTTAGCACATTTTTTAAACTGTGAAGTTCATCAACAAAATAAAGGTAGTTTTCGCTAAACAAAATGGATCAGTAGAAGCTTCAAACGTTGGCGGTTAATTAGCATGTTATTATACATACCATCATGCTTTAGCACATTTCTAAAACTGTGAAGCTAAATATACGATACTGCGTGTCACCACCTGTCGATAATCCGTTACACCTGCGTATGCGTGACATGGCAGCAGAAAGATAACTTAGCAAAATGGCCAAAAATTTAATTAAATGTTTAAAATTTTACATTTTTCAAGCGAATATCCGGATACCAAAGTCGATTCGGATATCCGATGATTCGAACGGATATCCAGATATCCGGATATCCGTTGACATCCCTACAAATAACGGTCCTACAGAATGCTGATCATTGATATTTTCCTAGTTCTGTGCGAACAGTGATGCATACATCCTCACACGGCAATGCAAGTGAAATTTAATGTCTAATTGTTACATTTGTATTTGCGTTTGTTTTCAAACCATGTTTGGTTTGTGAATTAATTTTCTTTTGAAAGTGTCAAAGGGAAATAACATTGATTAACATCTGAATATTGCAATTCGGGTTTTTTTCCCTTCAAATAAGTGCCAACCTTTAAATCTAAACGGGCCGTTCTGACAACTTCCGTCGGATCATGGTAGAAGAATACATAATATTAACACAAAAACTTATACAAAAGAAATACAGCAACGAGTATTAGTGTAACTTGGTATTCAAGGGCGTAGCTAGGCCTGGTATAATATGCACGCCTGGCCGCTGGGTGGCGGGGGCGGGGGGAGGGGAGGTATTGCGATAATCACTTATACATTGTTATCTTTTCGTGAATATTTACAATGTCTTTAAATGTGTCAGACATCCATCCTGCTGTGTCGTATACCAAGTATGTTTAAAGGTGAGGTTAAAGACTTATGTCGAACAATAAAAGAATATTTTAGAAGATAATAGAAGTGGTGCGGTAAAACCAAGTAACCAGTTTAAGTGTCATTTTCAGAAGAGCCATATTGATCATGACTTATACTGTGTAACAATTGAGATAGTGTTCAAAACGGATACCACCTCTAATAGCATTTTAAATGGTAATTTATTTATCCAGTCTAATCGATTATACATAACACATGCATGTTAACATGGCGTCTTGAATGCAAGTTGTTTCATATTTTTAAATTTTAAAGATTTTAGCTGGAAAAGGTCCACGGATAAACATCGTGGAAATAATTCTCTCTCTCTCTCTCTCTCTCTCTCTCTCTCTCTCTCTTTCTCTGTGTCTCTCTTTCTGAAAGTAAAATAGCCGAGTGATCAAAATGTGTAAGAGAGTTACGGTTCGTAAGGCAAACGTACATAATGAAAGAAAGAGAGAAAGAGACGGGATTTCTTAATACGGTTAAATAAAATGAACAGTTAAATAAAGAATATTTACTTTCATTTGATCTCCTTAAATGTCATTTCTATGAAAATCAAATTCTAAAAGTGCAGCGTTACAAATATTGCATTAAAGCAACATCCTTTACCGGTGGAAGAAGACACAGCCTGGGTAGAACCACCAGCGTCCGGTAGTTGGATCTGTTATCGGAAAAAAACATACCAATTCTGAATAATGTTAGCAATGCTGACATGCAAAAGTGATAAATTAGAACTGAATTCTTTTATCAATAAGGAATCGAATGTATGCTGGTGGTCTGCCATAGCAAATGAAACCAACAAGTTCTATTCTGTTCTATATTGCGAGACCCACAAAGGTGCGAAATTACTTTGACGTCACCTTTTGAAAATGGGTAGGGATTAAATATTAGTTCCAAATTTTCGCTAATGTATCACCTCCATAGCGCAGTGGTTAGTGCATCTGACTGGCGATACAGAAAGTCGTTGGCTCGAATCCCACCAGCGTCACTTGTGGGTGTTGTCCGTTGAGTAAACGACAGGTAAGTGTGAGGTAAGTGTAAGATGGTTGAGAGAATGAGTGAGTGGGTGCGGGTGGGTGTGAGAGTGTGGTGAGGGTGGGTGTGAGAGTGTGGTGAGTGGGTGAGGGTGGGTGGATGTGAGAGTGTAGTGTGAGAGTCAGGGTGGTGAGAGAGTGAGTGGGTGAGGGTGGGTGTGAAAGTCAGGGTGGTGAGTGAGTGGGTGAGGGTGGGTGTGAGAGTCAGGGTGGTGAGAGTGTGGGTGAGACGTGAGTGTCTGGGTCATGGTGGTGAGTATGGGTCAAGGTGGGTGTGAGAGTGTAGGTGTGCGTATGTGTGGGAATTTGATGTGTGTGGGTGTGAGAGCTTGAGTGGATGTGCGTGTGGTGTGGGAAGGTGTTAAAGTTGGAGTATGTGAGAGTGTGGTTGTAAATATAAGAGCGTTTTACTACATTTTGAAAGAACATGTTTGAAACACATAAGTTTGACCAACAAACATAGCTTAGTTGGTTATTGTATTAAGAAACAAAAGAAACCAAACACCATAATAGATATTTTACAATATGGCCATTTCCCAGCTGAAATAGCATGATGCCACCAGATAAATAGTTCCCTTCCCTGATTATCTACATCCTCCAATGCGACGTGATCTGAGCGCGTTATGATCACAGGGGCTTGGGGCATTAGTTTCCTTTATGTATGTTTGGTTATATACTTTAAGGAAATTCATGCTCCAAGCCCATGTCGTTCTGATAAAATCTCAAGGCACTAGCAAAAATTATAAAGTAAATAAGTCGACCTCCAGTATTGGATAATTCAAATTTCCCGCCGAAATATAACTGAAACCGCTTTAAAGAAATGCCGTGTCGTTAATTTTTTAAAAGAGAATTAAAAAATAGAAAGCGCCGAAATAGCAGAATTATAGACATATTCGGAATTTATGGCATTGTAACATAGAAAACTCTTATTAAAAAATTCATAATTCAAAGTATATGGCTAGGAAAAAAATATAAACAAATTCAAATCATGTTAGGGACACCTGGTACACATCTATGATAGTTGTTTGTAACCATTTATTCAAATTTGCAATTAAACTTAAATTAAATATTCCAATTACCGATTAATTAGGGTAATTAACTCTAATTAATTTTAAATTAATGCTTCAAAACTAAAATGATGGAGTGGTTACTCGAGTGTACATTTTTGCCATAACACACATACTGGGTGTTTTTATAGTTTGATCTCGGATTAAAATTAAATAAGTAGATATTGATTATTTTAAATATTAATCAAATAACACATTGAAACATAAAATTGCACAGGCGGACAAAATCTCCCACCCACCATATATATGTATATATATATTTAGCTCTAATTTCAAAATTGACTCTTCCGGATAATATTGATAACAGTATTTGCAAATTATCATTCATGCACAGAATTGTTTTATATATATCTTATATAAAGTATTGACTTATAAAGTTGAATGAATGATTCATACCACGCCCCCACCAACATTTTCGGACATACACATTTATTTCTATAA
Organism: Sinonovacula constricta; assembly: GCA_007844125.1. NCBI lineage: Eukaryota > Metazoa > Mollusca > Bivalvia > Cardiida > Solecurtidae > Sinonovacula > Sinonovacula constricta. The sequence goes on from CM017567.1 coordinate 35,720,004, forward strand.
CGTTTTCTGAATAAATTAGATGTCTTGCGCAATGTACTGTAAGAGACTTATGGTAAACAGCTTTATTATTCTCGCATAATACAGCTCTCAAGCTTGTCTAGGTTTTTTTTTTTTTTTTGAAACGTTATTTTCTTGTTAGCATCAATGACGCCATCGGCACAACGTCACGGCGTCAACGACGTCAAATCGTCATGACGCTACGTTACGTTTCTATAGACACACAAGATAAGCACAAACATACAAGCAAGTCACTTATAAAGATGAGCGCCAAAAGAAGGAGACAGAAGGCAGTGCCATGGAGGCAGGGGCCCAAAACCGGTGTACTCCTAAGGACTATCCGAGGGGATACGTTCTATAATTATTTGGTGAGTAGAAAATTGAAATAATATATTGTATATATTATATATTATATACATTTCTGAAGCTTGCAACACAACAAAGTTAAAAACATTGCTTGTGATATGTAATTATATACAATAAAATATTTTCTATATATCTATAATAATTTTATGAGGTAATATTATTTTATTATTTTATGCACAATCTTTAAAGTCTGCTACTCGAAAATGAATAACATAAAATATAATAAAAAATTAAGAAGTCGCATATTGAATAGTTGTCAAATTTTAAATATTAAACCGTTCTAATTAACACAACATAAATAATAGTTTTTGGTATTTACAGAACGAAATTGATAAGTTGCCTGTTAAACGTTCCCTACAAACAGACATAGGACTTAATTCATTTCCATATATTAATAACAATGGGATGGGAATTAGTAAACAGACCTTTTAAAAGAGTGAAGTGAAACGGAAAAAGAAAAATACAACACCGCATACTTTAATGCTGAAAAACTACTTTTTATTTTAAGGATCCTCCAGTGATAAACCCATTCTCGATCCCATTGCAACTGAACCCAGATGCCCCTGAGTTTACGCCTAGAGCAGTTAAGGCGGAAGAATTACGTAAAGCAGATTCCAAACGAGAAGTGAAACATATCATCGATGGAATCTTGAAAGATGTTGCAGATATAGCGGAGCAAAACGAGAAAAAGAGAGCAATTGAGTTGCATGAAGACGTCAAAGATATTCTCGAAGGTATTTTGAAAGATGTGGAAGATAAAGCAGAGCAAAACGAGAGAAAGAGAGCAATTGAGTTGCAGGAAGACGTCAAAGATATCCTCGAAGGTATTTTGAAAGATGTGGAAGATAAAGCAGAGCAAAACGAGAGAAAGAGAGCAATTGAGTTGCAGGAAGACGTCGAAGATATCCGCGATAGCATTTTGAAAGATGTGGAAGATAAAGCAGAGCAAAACGAGAGAAAGAAAGCAATTGAGTTGCAGGAAGACGTTAAAGATATCCTCGAAGGTATTTTGAAAGATGTGGAAGATAAAGCAGAGCAAAACGAGAGAAAGAGAGCAAATGAGTTGCAGGAAGACGTCAAAGATATCCTCGAAGGTATTTTGAAAGATGTGGAAGATAAAGCAGAACAAAACGAGAGAAAGAGAGCAATTGAGTTGCAGGAAGACGTCAAAGATATTCTCGAAGGCATTTTGAAAGATGTGGAAGATACAGCAGAGCAAAACGAGAGGAGAAGAGCATTTGAGCTGCAGGAAGACGTCAAAGGTTTTCTCGAAGGCATCTTAAAAGACGTGGAAGATATAGCAGAGCAAAACGAGATAAAGAAGGCCAAACAATTGCAGGAGGATATCAAGAAATATGTTGATGATCTGATTGACAAAGCAGCAAGAATGGTGAAGGATATGGACGGTGGTGTGGAGGAAGGAGTGGTTGTGGAGATGGAGAAATATGAAGTAGTGGTAGATGACATGGTGGAAGTTGAAGAGGATGAGCTGAAAGCCTCTGCTGTGGCGAAAGATGAAATGATACTTGCAATCGAAGTGCAGCTGGACAACGGGAAGGTGGAGAACGCCTTGACAGAATAGACAGAATGAATAAATCACAGGAGAATATAACTAGTAGAAAAATACTCAAGAAAGAAAAGAAAAAAAGAAAATGATAGAAATGAAGGAATGAAATGCAGGAAGAACGAAAATCAAATAAATACAGATAAAGAGAATGGGAAAGAACAACAAACTTTGACTAGATACAACAAACACATGAAGGAAGAAAAACAGCACATGTGAAACTATGCGCAAGGATGAAACACGACAGGAAGAAAGAAAGAAAAAAAAGGAAAGAAAGAAAGAAAGAAAGAAAGAAAAGAGCAAAAGAAAGAAAGAAAGAAAGACATTGCCTCGAGAAACAGGCGCTGTGCTAAATAGTAAAATTCATTTATACATGTGGGGAGAATGTCGTCTGGCTGATTTTTGGTGCGCCAGTGGTTCTAGCCAGACATTTGTTTATACGGTGAGGATGTGGAGTCCTTATAAACAAATGTTAACCATAAAAGCGATGTTTATTTATGTGTATTAAAAATAACTGTAACTACTTTTTCATTTAAAAAGACACCTATTGCCTTTTTACTCTCACATGTTGTAGTATTAAAATGTGACCGAGGAGTTACATGTTATCGTAACATATTTTCAATCGTTTTATATACAGTCGACTCTCGTTATCTCGATATCGTCGGGACTTTTCAAATTAAGTCGAGATATCAGATTGTCGAGATAACAGTAGCTGTGTTATTTGGGTATGTCTATTGTTTACCTCAACATTCAGAAAAGGGATAATTCCTTGGTTCTTTTCTGCAAATCGTTAATTTTAAAACAAATGACATTAAACTCGTTTTTTTCCGTTTGTTTTTTGTAATATATACATGAATTTAAATATCGTTCATGTTAGTATCTGGCTGTATCGAAATTTGTGTTGGGTTTTAAATCTGTTATCCGACAGTTTGGATCAAAATATTTTCTCAAATAACCAAATAACTCATTATTAGCTGAAAATGTCCTGCAAATGCTGCTCATGGATGCTCTAGATGAGTGTAAGCAGTGAAACATAAACCCCCATTCCTAATTGCAAAGAGGTATTTCCCATCTGAGCCACGCTGCAGATAAATCTATTTTTAACTAAGAAAACCACGTGTCAACTCACTTTTGAGATTAGGTTATATCGCCATCCGATTAACCCGCTCTGAATATCTATTTTTAGCATAAATCAGTATCGTCCGTATTTATAGATTTGAAAGGAACGAACTTTCATAGTGTTTTTATCGCGATTTGTACTATCTAACAATTTAGGTGGTATTCACAACCGTCTTTTCTTATACTTAAGTATGATTTATGCAGAAATGATGTCCAAATTCCACAAAGAAGTGGTAAGCTATTATTACATGAATTTGAAAACTGTCGGATACCAACTTTAAGGTTCGTGGATTTATTTTCTTTTGAAAGTGTCAAAGGGAAATAACATTGATTAACATCTGAATATTGCAATTCGGGTTTTTTCCCTTCAAATAAGTGCCAACCTTTAAATCTAAACGGGTCGTTCTGACAACTTCCGTCGGATCATGGTAGAGAATACATAATATTAACACAAAAACTTATACAAAAGAAATACAGCAACGAGTATTAGTGTAACATGGTATTCAATGGCGTAGCTAGGCCTGGTATAATATGCACGTCTGGCCGCTGGGTGGCGGGGGCGGGGGGAGGGGCGGTATTGCGATATCGTGAATATTTACAATGTCTTCAAATGCGTCAGACATCCATCCTGGTGTGTCGTATACCAAGTATGTTTAAAGGTGAGGTTAAAGACTTATGTCGAACAATAAAAGAATATTTTAGAAGATAATAGAAGTGGTGCGGTAAAACCAAGTAACCAGTTTAAGTGTCATTTTCAGAAGAGCCATATTGATCATGACTTATACTGTGTAACAATTGAGATAGTGTTCAAAACGGATACCACCTCTAATAGCATTTTAAATGGTAATTTATTTATCCAGTCTAATCGATTATACATAACACATGCATGTTAACATGGCGTCTTGAATGCAAGTTGTTTCATATTTTTAAATTTTAAAGATTTTAGCTGGAAAAGGTCCACGGATAAACATCGTGGAAATAATTCTCTCTCTCTCTCTCTCTCTCTCTCTCTCTCTCTCTCTCTCTCTCTCTTTCTCTGTGTCTCTCTTTCTGAAAGTAAAATAGCCGAGTGATCAAAATGTGTAAGAGAGTTACGGTTCGTAAGGCAAACGTACATAATGAAAGAAAGAGAGAAAGAGACGGGATTTCTTAATACGGTTAAATAAAATGAACAGTTAAATAAAGAATATTTACTTTCATTTGATCTCCTTAAATGTCATTTCTATGAAAATCAAATTCTAAAAGTGCAGCGTTACAAATATTGCATTAAAGCAACATCCTTTACCGGTGGAAGAAGACACAGCCTGGGTAGAACCACCAGCGTCCGGTAGTTGGATCTGTTATCGGAAAAAAACATACCAATTCTTAATAATGTTAGCATTGCTGACATGCAAAAGTGATAAATTAGAACTGAATTCTTTTATCAATAAGGAATCGAATGTATGCTGGTGGTCTGCCATAGCAAATGAAACCAACAAGTTCTATTCTGTTCTATATTGCGAGACCCACAAAGGTGCGAAATTACTTTGACGTCACCTTTTGAAAATGGGTAGGGATTAAATATTAGTTCCAAATTGTCGCTAATGTATCACCTCCATAGCGCAGTGGTTAGTGCATCTGACTGGCGATACAGAAAGTCGTGGGTTCGAATCCCACCAGCGTCACTTGTGGGTGTTGTCCGTTGAGTAAACGACAGGTAAGTGTGAGGTAAGTGTAAGACGGTTGAGAGAATGAGTAAGTGGGTGCGGGTGTGTGTGAGAGTGTGGTGAGGGTGGGTGTGAGAGTGTGGTGAGTGGGTGAGGGTGGGTGGATTTGAGAGTGTGGTGTGAGAGTCAAGGTGGTGGGAATGGGTCAAGGTGGGTGTGAGAGTGTGGGTGTGCGTATGTGTGAGAATGTGATGTGTGTGGGTGTGAGAGCTTGAGTGGATGTGCGTGTGGTTGTGGAAGGTGTTAAAGTTGGAGTGTGTGAGAGTGTGGTTGTAAATATAAGAGCGTTTTACTACATTTTGAAAGAACATGTTTGAAACACATAAGTTTGACCAACAAACATAGGCTTGTTTTGAAATCTTAAAAAATAAGAAATTCTCAACAATACCATTATGTGTGTTCCATAATATAGTTTTATTTATAACATCATCATTTTGAAACATACATACCCTTACTCTCACAAATCCCACCCATACTTTTATCGAAAACCCGACCCGACCCACACTCTCACCAACATCCCGACCCGCACTCTCAGATTCACAACAGACCCACACCCACAATCTCTCACCTTTAATCGCACATTCTCACAGCAGAAAACAGTTTAAATTCTAACAAAACTTGAATGACGAAGGAATATTACGCATCTATCTATTAAATGTTACTGTTAAGTGTGTGATATTTAGTGCAGTCTGCCCTTGCATGCAAATTAATACAGTTATGTTATATGAAAAGTAAGAATCAACAATTGATATTAGTAAGGTCCTAACTGCGATGTTGTCACATTTCTTACGTTTATAGTTTTAGCTTAGTTGGTTACTGTATTAAGAAATGAAAAAACACACACACTATAATAGATATTTAACAATACGGCAGTTTTCCAGCTGAAATAGCATAAACATAACCGTTTATAAAATGATATTGCGTCTCAAAACTGTGACGTCACCCCATAAATAGTTCCCTCACCTGATTATCTACATCTTCCATTGCGATGTGATCTGAGCGTGTTATGATCACAGGGGCTTGGGGCATTAGTTTCCTTTATGTTCGGATGTATACTTTAAAGAAATTCATGCTCCAAGCCCCTGAGGTTATGATAAAATCTCTGGGCACTAGCAAAAATTATAAAGTAATAACTCGAGCTCCAGTATTGGATAATTCAAATTTCCCGCCGAAATATAACTGAAACCGCTTTAAAGCAAGACCTTGTCGTTAATTTTTTAAAAGATAATAAAAAAAATAGAAAAACGCCGAAATAGCAGAATTATATACATATTCGGAATCTATGGCATTTTAACACAGAAAATTCTAATTAAAAATTCACAATCCAAAGTATATGGCTAGGAAAAAAATAATATAAACAACTTCAAATCATGTTAGTGACACCCAGTACACATTTATGATTTGTAACCTATATTCAAATTTGCATTTAAGCTTGAATAATATATATCAATCACCAACTAGGCGGACAAAATCTCCCACCCACCATATATATGTATATATATATATATATATTTAGCTCTAATTTCAAAATTGACACTACCGGATAATATTGATAACAGTATTTGCAAATTATCATTCATGCACAGAATTAATGTATATATATTTTATATAAAGTATTTACTTATAAAGTTGAATGAATGATTCATACCCCGCCCCCACCAACATTTTCGGACAGACACTTTTATTTCTATATACGTTTCTTGAAACAAATGATGTCTTAAGCAATGTACTGTAAGAGACTTATGGTAAACAGCTTTATTATTCTCGCATAATACATCTCTCAAGGTTGTTCACGTCTTTTAAAACGTTTTTTTCTTTCTTGTTAGCATCAATGACGCCATCGGCACAACGTCACGGCGTCAACGACGTCAAATCGTCATGACGTTACGTTACGTTTCTATAGACACACAAGATAAGCACAAGCATACAAGTCACTAATAAAGATGAGCGCCAAAAGAAGGAGACAGAAGGCTGTGCCATGGAGACAGGGGCCCCAAACTGGGGTACTCCTAAGGACTATCCGAGGGGAAACGTTCTATAATTATATGGTGAGTAGAAAATTGAAATATGTTAATTTCTGAAGCTGGCAACACAACAAAGTTAAAACATTGCTTATGATATGTTATTATATATATATAATAAAAAGTATTAATATCTATTATAATTTTTATAAGGCAATATTAATTTTGATTATTTTATGCACTATCTGTATGTATAAAAATAATGCTGGTCAAAACTTCAAGTCTGCTACTCGAAAATAAATAAAATAAAAATATAATATAAAATCAAGAAGTCGCATATTGGAAATTTTAAATATCTTAAATTCTGAAGATAGCAAAAAAGATTATTTAACCATGCTTATTAGTACAATATTAATAATGATTATTTTTATTAGTTACAGAACGAAATTGATAAGTTGCCTGTTTAAAGTTCCTTACAAACAAACATGCATAGAACTTAATTAATTTTCATACATTCCTAACAATGTGATGGGAATAAGTCAACAGTCCTTTAAAAAGAGTGAAGCGAAACGGAAAAAAAAGAAAAACACAAAATTGCACACATTAATGCTAAAAATCTCCTTTTTATTTTAAGGATCCTCCAGTGATAAACCCATTCTCGATCCCATTTCAACTGAACCCAGACGCCCCTGAGTTTACGCCTAGAGCAGTTAAGCCGGAAGAATTACGGAAAGCAGATTCCAAACGAGAAGTGCAACATATCATCGAGGGAATCTTAAAAGATGTTGCAGATATAGCAGAGCAAAACGAGAGAAAGAGAGCAATTGAGTTGCAGGAAAACGTCAAAGATGTTCTCGAAGGTATTTTGAAAGATGTGGAAGATAAACCAGAGCAAAACGAGAGGAGGAGAGCAAGTGAGTTGCAGGAAGATGTCAAAGATTTCCTCGAAGGTATTTTAAAAGATGTGGAAGATAAAGCAGAGCAAAACGAGAGAAAGAGAGCAATTGAGGAGCAGGAAGACGTAAAAGATATCCTCGAAGGCATTTTGAAAGATGTGGAAGATAAAGCAGAGCAAAACGAGAGAAAGAGAGCAATTGAGTTGCAGGAAGACGTCAAAGATGTCCTCGAAGGTATTTTGAAAGATGTTTCAGATATAGCAGAGCAAAACGAGAGAAAGAAAGCAATTGAGTTGCAGGAAGACGTCAAAGATATCCTCGAAGGTATTTTGAAAGATGTTTCAGATATAGCAGAGCAAAACGAGAGAAAGAAAGCAATTGAGTTGCAGGAAGACGTCAAAGATATCCTCAAAGGTATTTTGAAAGATGTGGAAGGTAAAGCAGAGCAAAACGAGAGAAAGAGAGAAATTGAGTTGCAGGAAAACGTCAAAGATATCCTCGAAGGTATTTTGAAAGATGTGGAAGATAAAGCAGAGCAAAACGAGAGAAAGAGAGAAACTGAGTTGCAGGAAGACGTCAAAGATATCCTCGAAGGTATTTTGAAAGATGTGGAAGATAAAGCAGAGCAAAACGAGAGAAAGAGAGAAATTGAGTTGCAGGAAGACGTCAAAGATATCCTCGGAGGCATCTTAAAAGACGTGGAAGATAAGGCAGAGCAAAACGAGATGAAGAAGGCCAAACAATTGCAGGAGAATATCAAGAAATATGTTGAAGATCTGATTGACAAAGCAGCAAGAATGGTGAAGGATATGGACGCTGGTGTGGTGGAAGTAGCGGTTGTGGAGATGGAGAAATATGAAGTAGTGGTAGATGACACGGTGGAGGTTGTAGTGGATGAGCTGAAAGCCTCTGCGGTGGCGAAAGATGAAGTGATACATGCAAAGGAAGTGCAACTGGACAACGGGAATGCGGAGAACGCCTTAGATAATGTCGGAGAAGAGGAGGAGAAGAATATTGGGTGCTTTAGTTGTATTTCCAACTGCTTCAGAAGAATTAAGAAGTTGTTTAAATAGAAAACTGTTAAAATTAACTAAACTTGTGTAAATAAAGATATTATAAATATAAAAAATGTCTAAATATTTTGCTATCCCCATTTAAAATGATTCCTAAAATGATTCATGCACTTCTTTTTAGCTTAAACATTTTGTCTCGAAGTTTCGGTCCTTCGATCTTAATAATAGAACGTTCACTCGTTACGTGTCGTACGCCCGATTCTAATTTAACCGGGCAATGATGATGTCATAATATATCAATAATAAATAAGTGAATAATAAATTTGAAGGTGGAATCTGACAGTTTGCCTATAACAAATACAAATAACATTATCGAACCACTGCTTTAGAAAATTTTGGCATATTTTTATAAACCCATGATTTAGTCTTAATAAATACGATTTTGCACACTGACTGAATTGTTAGAAATAACAGCGAAAAAATCACTCTGAATTCTTTTCAACTGCATAAACAGCTCGATAGTGGCCTCTGCTTAAATTGATATTGATGTCAGAGCGGATTAACCGATGTCTACATAACGTGATCTTATAAGTAAATGATCACGTGGTTTTCTAGGTTTAAAAATAGCTATCTCTGCAGCGTGGTTCGGATACCTTTTCGGGTAACAATGACTTATTTCGTTATTTCAAAAAAGAAACTTTGGTCCAAACTGTCGAATACCATATTTAAAAGTTAAAGTACGGAAAGTATCAGTTTTATTGCCCGTGTTGAACATTCAATTTTAATTAAATTAACGTTGCAAATATTACTCTGGCAAAATTATTGATACAGTTCAGTCACGATTCTACGAATGTCTATCGGTCGTTAAAAATGCAAATGTTAAAAATTGATAACAGCAAAATTTACCTCTTAAATATATAATACAATAATACATAAATAAAGTAAAGGTTAACTGAACTCACCTCACCTTCAGCATCAACAAGAAGGCTTCATAATACTATCACTTACAAATCACAATGAAAAAGAATCATTAACTCAAAACACAAAATGACGGAAGTTCTATTTCACAATCTTGAAAGTTCCATATCTAACGTAGTAAGTAAGATATTACGACAACTTCCTATAATTAGCGTCTAGCTAGCCAAATATGTTTATATGTTTTATCCTGGGATTAAATAATCTCCATGTACATGTACGCAATGTTTACAATTTTACAGAACACATTCCCAGTTGTGTAATACCAAACTCAACACTTTGTCTTGCCGCACACAATCTGCATAGCACGTGCAGACCTACCCAAGCTATCACAGTCACCAGTCCCTTGACACGTGTCGTCTGATTTCTTTATAGTCTGATAGATTTAGCTAGGAAGGGATTGTGGAGGGAAGAGAGTAAAATAAAAGTTTATAAACAGTTCTTTAATGTGACGTTTATTGTGATGAAATTAAAATATATGTATCTTAAATAGAATAGAATATCAGTGTAAAATAATACGTAGGCAACGATGTGAAAGATTTAAATGACTTCACAACATACCTTTTAAAACGTGCACCTTTTTTCCGAACCCTAGATCTCCAAAAGGTAAAGACATATCTAAAAAAATGTCACCAGATTCGTGCTCTGCACCCAAAATGTTACCTGGTTAGGGCTAAGCAATTAGAAACGTTGGCGAGTTAGAAAAATTGTTATTGTAAAAACTACCTTCATTTAAAAGCAGCACAGCTACTATTTGTCTCAATACAAAAATAACAGAAACCACTTTTCAGCACCACTATTTCGAACATTTTGAAAAGAAAATCAAAAATGATAAAATGCCGAAAAAGAGCCGTTATTTAGTAAATACTGAATACACGTACACATATAGGCACCGTAGATTCGACGTCAACAGTCGACAGACACAATTTCCTTTAAAAGCTTAGTAATTTTTAAGCTAACATGTTTGTATTTTCACAACTCTACCCCTTTACTTGGTTGGTGGATGGGGGGATGCATTCCCAACCCACATGGACCCCCCCCCCCCCCACCCCCACTCCTGAATCCATCACTGGATGGAATTAAGGAACCTCAAGAAAAAGAAAACGTAGCAATACTGATAGGGTGAATTAAATTTTAACAGAAAAAATGCAAAATGCTCTTAAGGGGTAATAGAAATGATTTCTGTATATAAATTGCAAGTTTTCTCATCCAAGACTCTTACAGTGACATAAACATTAATTTAATAATTGTACTGGACTATTTTATAACATATTTATCCACAATTATTTACTTTTGATTTATGCATGTATAACTAATAGTATCCCTTGCATTTGTTTTATCTTTGTTACCGATTGAAAAACAATCAAAACATTTTAATTCAAAGATCAATAAGAGCTTATCATATCTGTCGTTTTAAATGCAATATTTAGGCTGTTTATTATTGCCTTTTAGCACTCAATATATATGAATACTGTTTCCCACACAAATGTCCTACGTATATTATTATTTTAAAATAGAAAACATCCATCTACGTTTTTAGTTGTTTTAATGTTTATTTGATATAATTTTACTGTTTATAGACAGTTTACATAAATATGACGAATGTGTGTGTGTGTGTGTGTGTGTGTGTGTGTGTGTGTGTGTGTGTGTGTGTGTGTGTGTGTGTGTGTGTAGGTGTGTGTGTGTGTGTGTGTGTGTGTGTGTGTGTGTGTCTGTGTGTGTGTCTGTGTGTGTGTCTATATATGTCTGTATGTGCGTGTGTGTATGTGTGTCTGTGTCTGTCTGCGTGTGTGTGTGTGTGTGTGTGTGTGTGTGTGTGTGTCTGTGTGTGTCTGTGTGTGTCTGTGTGTGTGTTTTGTTGTTTTTGTTTTTTATTACGTCTGCATCACATACATGTACATTCACAGCCATTACTAGCCAGGGACGTAGCGTAGACGAATTAAATGTTGTTCAGGTTTCTTCTTAATTTCGTATGTTGTTGTAATTTTGTTGACATGTTGCAATTTGATATAATTTATAATCTGCATTGTAGTTTTTTGTTTGTTGTTGTTTTTTTTTTTTTTTTTTTTTTTTTTTTGTTTTTTTTTATGTTTGTTGTGTTTTGGTAATTTGCGGTTAAGAAATAAGACACATGCAAAATCAAATGAATTTTCCATAAATTAAATTAATTACCGATCCAAATATAACAAAGCGAAAAGTCGAAATATATGCATTCCTTAAAAAACCTTCGGTGAAGCAAGAAATAATTCTTATTGACATGTAATGTTATATATAAAGGTATGTATGTTCCCTGGTTACTTTCTGAAGGAAATGCCGAAGTTCTCATTTAATTAACAGCGCCCATGTTTTTGGTTGAAAAAATGGACTCTTGATCCGTGAGTCCTGGGTTCAAACCACAAACTTGGCACGAGAGGTTAGTCTATGAGAAAGGCTATTTACTATGCATTGCTCCATGTAGTTAATACCTCAGTACTGGTTCTACCCAGGAAGTGAGTTAAAGGACCATCATGGAAATAATGGTTAAGGTCTCTTTCTTGTCATGTCCTTGGAACTAACCTGAATGACCCCAGTGCTCTTCCAATAACGTCACAGGCACGTTTGTAGGATCTTTGTTCTGGTCTGGTCTGTTCTGTTATAGAGGTAAAAAGTAAATATTTGATTGTGAAAACAATATATGATTTTTGTTCTTTCTGGCAGTTAATTAACTATACAGATAATGACGTAGGCTTAGTTCCGCGTCCTTAGTTACGGCTGCCAAGAATTAAGAGTAATTACCTTTCAATGGAGAAACTTAATGACAAACCTCTAAATTACAACATAGTTAAAACACCATGTAATGTGTCTTAACCACAGAATGTGTAACGAAACTAGTATTTTTCATTCTTTTGTCAGCCACCATCAACCATTTAAAGATGATATCTGATAGTTTAGACACACATTTATTAAAAAACGGTCCTACAGAATGTTGATCATTGATATTTTCCAAGATCTGTGCGAACAGTGAAGCACACATTCTCACACGGCAATGCAAGTGAAATTAAATGTCTAATTCTTAATTTGTAGTTTGTTTTCATGTGTGACCATGTTATGAAAGTAAGGAAGACTAACAGGGATTCAACACGCAGATGTTTACTGTACCTTCCAGACAAGTAAGTCCCTATTTCATCTGCATCCAGGCCAGAACTTGAAGCACAGGCTCTAGGCTAATCCTTTCTTGATGGAACCAGTGATTGTTGGCGGAGATTTTACAATCCGGGTTCAGACCCTGGACCTGAAATACCAGTCCTTTAAAATACTCGCAATGTTTAAACTGAAATGAGTATTATGCCTATTGTTTAGGATGTCTGGTATATGGGGTAGGACATGATGGGTCTTCTGGTTTAACTAATGTTACTTTCTAATAATGTTTTGGTAAAAGGAGATTAAATATTGATATATCGTTAAAACTCTAGGTATATTGAAATATATTACAATGTTGTAAAGTGTTCTATATGGAACTGTGGATCTTTTACCAAGAATAGACAAAATGACAGAAGAGACAGAATGAGTAAATCACAGGTGAATATAACTAGTAGAAAAATACTCAAGAAAGAAAATTAAAAAAATGAGAGAAATGAAGGAATGAAATGCAGTAAGAACGAAAATCAAATAAATACAGATATAGAGAATGGGAAAGAACAACAAACTTTGACTAGATACAACAAACACACGAAGGAAGAAAAACAGCACATGTGAAACTATGCGCAAGGATGAAACACGAAAGGAAGAAAACAAAAAATAGAAAGACAGAAAGAAAGAAAAGAAAGAAAGAAAGAGAGAAAGAAAGAAAGAAAGACATTGCCTCGAGAAAAAGTCGCTGTGCTAAATTGTAAAGTTCATTTATACATGTGGGGAGAATGTCGTCTGGCTGATTTGTGGTGCGCCAGTGGTTCTAGCCAGACATTTGTTTATACGGTGAGGGTGTGGAGTCCTTATAAACAAATGTTAACCATAAAAGCGATGTTTATTTATGTGTATTCAAAATAACTGTAACTACTTTTTCATTTAAAAAGACACATATTGCCTTTTTTCTATCACATGTTCTAGTATTAAATGTGACCAAGAAGTTATTTGTTATTGTTACATATTTTCAATCGTTCTATATATTTAAATATAGTTCTTGTAAGTATCTGGCTGTATCGCAATTAGTGTTAGGTTTTAAATCTGTTATCCGACAGTTTGGATCAAATATATTTTTCTCAAATAACCAAATAACTCATTATTAGCTGAAAATGTCCTGTAAAATGCTGCTCATGGATGCCCTAGATGAGTGTAAGCAGTGAAACATAAACCCCCATTCCTAATTGCAAACAGGTATTTCCCATCTGAGCCACGCTGCAGGTATATCTATTTTTAACTAAGAAAACCACGTGACAACTCGCGATTTGAACGACCTTTTAGAGTGTTTAATCGATTTGTACTGTCAAACAATATAGATGGTTTCACAACCATCTTAATACTGATACTTAAGTATGATTTATGCAGAAATGATGCCCAAATTCCACAAAGCTTTGGTAAGCTATTATTACATGAATTTGCAAACTGTCGGATACCAACTTTAAGGTTTGTGAATTAATTTTCTTTTGAAAGTGTCAAAGGGAAATAACATTGATTAACATCTGAATATTGCAATTCGGGTTTTTTCCCTTCAAATAAGTGCCAACCTTTAAATCTAAACGGGCCGTTCTGACAACTTCCGTCGGATCATGGTAGAGAATAAATAATATTAACACAAAAACTTATACAAAAGAAAAACAGCAACGAGTATTAGTGTAACGTGGTATTCAAGGGCGTAGCTAGGCCTGGTATAATATGCACGCCTGGCCGCTGGGTGGCGGGGGCGGGGGGAGGGGCGGTATTGCGATATCGTGAATATTTACAATGTCTTCAAATGCGTCAGACACCCATCCTGCTGTGTCGTATACCAAGTATGTTTAAAGGTGAGGTTAAAGACTTATGTCGAACAATATAAGAATATATTAGAAGATAATAGAAGTGGTGCGGTAAAACCAAGTAATCAGTTTAAGTGTCATATTCAGAAGAGCCATATTGATCATGACTTATACTGTGTAACAATTGAGATAGTGCTCAAAACGAATACCACCTCTAATAGCATTTTAAATGGTAATTTATTTATCCAGTCTAATCGATTATGCATAACACATGCATGTTAACATGGCGTCTTGAATGCAAGTTGTTTCATATTTTTTATTTTTAAATTTTAAAGATTTTAGCTGGAATAGGTCCACGGATAAACATCGTGGAAATAATTCTCTCTCTCTCTCTCTCTCTCTCTCTCTCTCTCTCTCTCTCTCTCTCTCTCTCTCTCTCTTTCTCTGTGTCTCCCTTTCTGAAAGTAAAATAGCCGAGGTGATCAAAATGTGTAAGAGAGTTACAGTTCGCAAGGCAACCGTACATAATGAAAGAAAGAGAGAAAGAGACGGGATTTCTTAATACGATTAAATAAAATGGACAGTTAAATAAAGAATATTCACTTTCATTTGATCTCCTTAAATGTCATTTCTATTAAAATCAAATTAACAAAGTGCAGCGTTGCAAATATTGCATTAAAGCAACATCATTTACCGGTGGAAGAAGATACAGCCTGGGCAGAACCACCAGCTTTCGGTAGTTGGATCTGATATCGGAAAAAACATACCAATTCTTAATAATGTTAGCAATACTGACATGCAAAAGTCATAAATTAGAACTGAATTCTTTTATCAATTAGGTATCGAATGTATGCTGTTAGTCTGCTATAGCAAATGAAACCAACAAGTTCTATTCTGTTCTATATAGCGAGACCACAAAGGTGCGAAATTACTTTGACGTCGCCTTTTGAAAATGGGTAGGGATTAAATATTAGTTCCAAATTGTCGCTAATGTATCACCTCCATAGCGCAGTGGTTAGTGCATCTGACTGGCGATACAGAAAGTCGTGGGTTCGAATCCCACCAGCGTCACTTGTGGGTGCTGTCCGTTGAGTAAACGACAGGTAAGTGTGAGTTAAGTGTAAGTGTAAGATGGTTGAGAGAATGAGTAAGTGGGTGCGGGTGGGTGTGAGAGTGTGGTGAAGGTGGGTGTGAGAGTGTGGTTAGTGGGTGAGTGTGGTGAGTGGGTGAGGGTGGGTGGATGTGAGAGTGTGGTGTGAGAGTCAGGGTGGTGAGAGTGTGGGTGAGACGTGAGTGTGTGGGTGGTAAGTACGGGTCATGGTGGTGGGAATGGGTCAAGGTGGGTGTGAGAGTGTGGGTGTGCGTATGTGTGAGAATGTGATGTGTGTGGGTGTGAGAGCTTGAGTGCGTGTGGTGTGGGAAGGTGTTAAAGTTGGTGTGTGTGATAGTGTGGTTGTAAATATAAGAGCGTTTTACTACATTTTGAAAGAACATGTTTGAAACACATAAGTTTGACCAACAAACACAGGCTTATTACATTGTTTTGAAATCGTAAAAAATAAGAAATTCTCACGATATCATTATGTGTGTTCCATAATATAGTTTTATTTATAACATCATCATTTTGAAACATACATACCCTTACTCTCACAAATCCCACCCATACTTTTACCGAAAAACCGACCCGACCCACACTCTCACCAACATCCCGACCCGCACTCTCACCAACATCCCGACCCGCACTCTCAGACTCACAACAGACCCACACCCACAATCACAATCTCTCACCTTTAATCGCGCATTCTCACAGCAGAAAACAGTTTAAATTCTAACAAAACTTGAATGACGAAGGAATATTACGCATCTATCTATTAAATTGTTACTGTTAAGTGTGTGATATTTAGTGCAGTCTGCCCTTGCATGCAAATTAATGCAGTTATGTTATATGAAAAGTAAGAATCATCAATTGATATTAGTAAGGTTCTAATTGCGATGTTGTCACATTTCTTACGTTTATTGTTTTAGCTTAGTTGGTTATTGTATTAAGAAATGAAAAAAAACACACTATAATAGATATTTAACAATATGGCCATTTCCTAGCTGAAATAGCATAAACATAACCGTTTAAAAATGATATTGCGTCTCAAAACTGATGTCACCAGATAAAAAGTTCCCTCCCCTGATTATCTACATCTTCCAATGCGACGTGAGCAGAGCGTTCTATAATCACATGGGCTTGGGACATTAGTTTCCTTTATGTTTGGATATATACTTTAAGGAAATTCATGCTCCAAGCCCCTGAGGTTATGATAAAATCTCAAGGCACTAGCAAAATTCTAAAGTAAATAAGTCGATATTAAATATTCCAATCACCGATTAATTAGGGTAAATAACTCTATTTAATTTTAAATTAATGCTTCAAAACTAAAATGATAGAGTGGTTACTTGAGTGTACATTCTTGCCATAACACACATACTTGGTGTTTTTATAGTTTGATCTCGGATTAAAATTAAATATATTAATCAAATAACACATCGAAACATAAAATTGCACAGGCGGACAAAATCTCCCACCCACCATATATATGTATATATATATATATATATATATATTTAGCTCTAATTTCAAAATTGACTCTTCCGGATAATATCGATAACAGTATTTGCAAATTATCATTCATGCACAGAATTGTTTTATATATATATTATATAAAGTATTGACTTATAAAGTTGAATGAATGATTCATACCACGCCCCCACCAACATTTTCGGACATACACATTTATTTCTATAACGTTTTCTGAATAAATTAGATGTCTTGCGCAATGTACTGTAAGAGACTTATGGTAAACAGCTTTATTATTCTCGCATAATACAGCGCTCAAGCTTGTCTAGGTTTTTTTTTTTTTTTGAAACGTTATTTTCTTGTTAGCATCAATGACGCCATCGGCACAACGTCACGCCGTCAACGACGTCAAATCGTCATGACGTTACGTTACGTTTCTATAGACACACAAGATAAGCACAAACATACAAGCAAGTCACTTATAAAGATGAGCGCCAAAAGAAGGAGACAGAAGGCAGTGCCATGGAGGCAGGGGCCCAAAACCGGTGTACTCCTAAGGACTATCCGAGGGGAAACGTTCTATAATTATTTGGTTAGAAGAAAATTGAAATAATATATTGTATAATATATTGTAATTTCTGAAGCTTGCAACACAACAAAGTTAAAAAAATGCTTATGATATGTAATTATATATAATAAAACATATAAATATCTAATAATTTTATAAGGCAATATTATTATATTATTATATGCACAATCTGTAAAGTCTGCTACTCGAAAATAAATAACATAAAAATATAATAAAAAATTAAGAAGTCGCATATTTGATAGTTGTCAAATGTTAAATATCTTAATTTCTGAATATACCAAAAAGAATATTAAACCGTTCTAAATAATAATTATTTTTAGTAGTTACAGAAAGAAATTGATAAGTTGCCTGTTAAAAGTTCCCTACAAACAGATATAGACTTAATTCATTTTCATATATAAATAACAATGTGATGGGAATTAGAAAACAGACCTTTTAAAAGAGTGAAGTGTAACGGAAAAAGAAAAATATAACACTGCACACTTTAATGCTGAAAAACTACTTTTTTAAGGTGATAAACCCATTCTCGATCCCATTGCAACTGAACCCAGACGCACCTGAGTTTACTCCTAGAGCAGTTAAGGCGGAAGAATTACGGAAAGCAGATTCCAAACGAGAAGTGCAACATATCATCGAGGGAATCTTGAAAGATGTTGTAGATATAGCAGAGCAAAATGAGAGAAAGAGAGCAATGGAGTTGCAGGAAGACGTCAAAGATATCCCTGAAGGCATTTTGAAAGATGTGGAAGATAAAGCAGAGCAAAACGAGAGAAAGAGAGCCATTGAGTTGCAGGAAGACGTCAAAGATATCCTTGAAGGCATTTTGAAAGATGTTGCAGACATATCAGAGCAAAACGAGAGAAAGAGAGCCATGGAGTTGCAGGAAGACGTCAAAGATATCATCGAAGGCATCTTGAAAGATGTGGAAGATAAAGCAGAGCAAAAGGAGAGAAAGAGAGCCATTGAGTTGCAGGAAGACGTCAAAGATATTCTCGAAGGCATTTTGAAAGATGTGGAAGATAAAGCAGAGCAAAAGGAGAGAAAGAGAGAAATTGAGTTGCAGGAAGACGTCAAAGATATCCCCGAAGGCATTTTGAAAGATGTGGAAGATAAAGCAGAGCAAAGCGAGATAAAGAAGGCCATACAATTGCAGAAGAATATTAAGAAATATGTTGATGATCTGATTGACAGAGCAGCAAGAATGGTGGAGGATATGGACGCTGGTGTGGTGGAAGGAGCGGTTGTGAAGATGGAGGAATATGAAGTAGTGGTAGATGACACGGTGGAAGTTGGAGTGGATGAGTTGAAAGCATTTGCGGTGGCAAAAATTGAAGTGATACTTGCAAAGGAAGTGCAGCTGGACAACGGGAAGGTGAAGAATGCCTTAGATAATGTTGAAGAAGAGGAGGAGAAGAATATTGGATGCTTTAGTTGTATTTCCAACTGCTTCAGAAGAATTAAGAAGTTGTTTAAATAGAAAACTGTTCAAATTAACAAAACTTGTGTAAATATAGATATTATAAATATAAAAATGGCTAAATATTTTCCTATCCCCATATTAAATGATTCGTGCACTTCATTTTAGCTTAAATATTTAAGTTTCGGTCCTGCGGCCTAAATTATTCAAGGTAAATACTCAAGGTAACACTATTTTTGTATGGTTAAGAGAACGGAAGCATGCAAGCGAGCTGCGAGGCATTCGTGAATTTATCTCGAATAAATGCTAAGTGCCGAAAATTTGAAATATAGTTGTACTTAGTTTAAATCTATAAAATGCGTAAACGTTTGCTTTGAAATTTAAAAAAAAGTAAATTTGAATAACAGTTACAAGTCGCCATCACATCAATGTCCGCGATGTACATAAATAGTTATTACATTTCATTTTACATGTACATTTTATAATGAGACGGTTCTAACTAGACATATAAAATGGAACGATGTTAATAATTGTTTGAAAGAATATCTTTTTCACGCTAAAAAATTACAACCTTGACCTTTTTCTGGGCCCTTCTGATAGATAATAAATGGCTCTTGTCACCTATGAGTGTAACACGGGTCGATCATAACTGTGTCAAGGAGACATTTGTTTCCACCTTGTCGAGATTTACTACAAAATATAGAAGAGACTTATTTAGTGGCATCTAACCTTTAAGTGACATTGCCAGAAGAAATCATCGTCTGTACATTTGGCTTGAAAAGGACTGCTGATGGGTAAATCCTCTTTAATAATGATATTTTATCAATTAATTTGCCATTTTAAGACATTTTAGAGAGAATTTTAGTGTCTGAATTTAGGGGTCCTGATGTGTATAAGGGGAAAAAGTGACAGGAGTCAAATGTGCTGGGAACAGAAAACTAGCATAGATAGCAACACTTATCAAAATTATATTTTTGTATATAACTGCTCCTGTTTTCTTTTTCTCTCACCTACCGCAATAGCTCAAGTGATAGACCGTCAGCGGGTACAAACCAGGGCCGGGTCAAACCAAAAACTTTAAAGTTGGTAGTAGTGGCTTCCCTCCAAACGCTCGGGACTTAAGGTACAGCATTACGCCTGACTTGTCTGTGTCAGTATAATGGACTGAACGGGTTCAGCATCTGGGCACCTCGTACATGTAAGTGCTCATGTGCTATAATGATAGAAATGTACCTGCACTGTATCGGCAAAAATGCCGGCATATCCCATTCCATCCCATCTTTTTTTCTCTGACGTATAATTGATCCAGCAACGCATTATTCTTTATGTTTTCATCTAATAGTGATAATTTGACAGTGATTAAGTTAAAATCATAATAAAATATATTGCAAACAGTGTTTTACATGTTTGAACATGTCAGCATCATATTCTATACAAAACAGTTTGCTTAGATGACAATATAAGTTTTTGTAGAATTTATGCCCAGATTCGCCTAAACAGACATAATATATTGTTAGATGAATTTTTAAAGGCGAACTGTCTGATACCACCTCTAAAAGCATTTTAAATGTTTTAATTTACTTATCCTGTATTACTGATTATGCATAAAATATTCACATGAATGTTTGCATCGTGTATTGAATGCAAGTTGTTCCATATCTTTAAATTAAGATTTTAGTTGGCAAAAAACCCTTGGATAATCATCGTGGACATAATTATATTGGTATGCAAAAAGGACCCCCGTTTTACTAATTTCGATCAAAAAGTCATAAAATATTTCATCTTTCTTTTTGGAAATATAACACCACTTAAGGAAAAATAAAACCCCTTTTAGGAAATATAACATCCTTTAAGGAAATACAACACCCTGTAAGGAAATATAACACCTTTTAAGGAAATATAGTTTGAAGGCCATTTTGTGCGTAATGACTAAACAGTTATTTTTACTCTTAAATCGTAGAAGGGAGATAACACTAACATCAGAATATTGCAATTTGGGTTGTCTCCTTTGACCGGCACTAATAATTTGCTTTTAGTCTATCGAATAACGAGACCGCAATAAAGATATATATATATATATATATATATATATATATATATATTTTAAGTCATAAATAGTTTGCGATATTCAATTGTCCATAGGTATTTTTCGTGCTTATAGATAACGCCTTATCGACCTTTCTTTCTTTCTCACTTCTTTCTCTCTCTTTCTCTCTCTGTCTCTCCCTCTTTCTGAAAGTAAAATAGCCGAGGTAATCCAAATGTGTAAGAGAGTTACTGTACGTAAGGCAAACGCAAATAATGAAAGAAAGAGAAATAGAGACGGACGAACGAGCACAGAGACAAACAGGGGTGGATCTTTTATTTGACCTTATAGTGAGCGAGAATTTTGTTTAAATATTAGGTTAACAGAGCGGGTTAAAAGGCATGACATAAGCACAATCGCCCCCACCACTCCCATCAACGCCCCACCCCCCACCTCACCCGACCCCTCTAAAAATGTTGAATTGAACATTTTATTCTAGGTGAGGGGGTGGGGTATGAGGTATGCTCCCTCCAGAAAGTTTGGTTTTTTGAATACCGTAGATCCGTTCTAAAGTGTTTGTGATCCAAAAGCGATACTATTTTATCTTTTAAAAAATGCAATATCAAATATATTTTACTTTAAGTATGTTTCGGTAATTCAATGTATCATTTAGTGCTCCCCAACTCCAAGTCCACTACTGCACAGTCGCTTGATCTAATAGCAGCGGAATTGACGACAAGCTCACTAGTTCAACAATCGCGACAGCCTTATGTGTTCAAGATGTCTCCAAAGTTCTGTGGTAATGGGTTCGAGCGAGTGCTTGAACATATGTGCTATTCCGACGCGACAAACTTAGAAAGTAGTCATCAATTTGATTTGCTTTATTAATACAATGCAGCGTCACAAATATTGTCATTAAAGCAAAATCCTTTCTTGGTGGAGGAAGATCACAGTCAGGGTAGAACCACCGGCGTCTGGTTGTTAGATCTGTTAACGGAAAAAAATACTAATTTATAGCTGTTTAAGCAACGCTGACAGGCAAAAATTATTAATTACAACTGAATTCTATTACCAATAATGAATCGAATGTATGCTGTAAGTCTGCTATAGCAAATGAAGCAAACAAGTTCTATTCTGTTCTATATTGCGAGACCCACAAAGGTACGAAATTACTGTGACGTCACCTATTAAAAAGGGGTAGGGATTAAATATTAGTTTCAAATTGTCACTAATGTCTCACCTTCATAGTGCAGTGGTTAGCGCATCTGACTGGCGATAGGCCTACAGAAAGTCGTGGGTTCGAATCCCACCAGCGCCGTTTGTGGGTGCTGTCCGAGTAAACATTTGTGAGGTAAGTGTAAGATGGGCGAGAGAATAAGTGTGTTGGTGTGAGAGTGTGGTGAGTGTGTGGGTGGGTGAGGATTGGTGTGAGAGTGTGGGTGAAGGGTGTGTGAAGGGTGGGTGTTAGAGTCAGGTGGTGAGAGTATGGGTGAGGGTGGGTGTGAGAGTCAGGTGGTGAGAGTATGGGTGAGGGTGGGTGTGAGAGTCGGGTTGGTGAGGGTAGATGAGTCTGGGTGTGAGAATCAGGGTGGTGAGTATGGATCGTGGTTAGTGTGAGTATGGGGTGTGGGTATTAGAACTTGAGTGTAGGTGAGTGTGGGTGTGGGGAAGTGGGGGGTTGGGTGAGAGTGTGGGTGTAAATATAAGGGCGTCTTCCTACATTTTACCGTCTCTATAGTATATAGTGTTTACTTATAAAGTTGAATAAATGATTCATACCAAGCCCCCACCAACATTTTCGGACATACTCTTTTATTTCTATAACGTTTACTGAATAAATTAGATGTCTTATGCATTGTACTGTAAGAGACTTATGGTAAACAGCTTTATAATTCTCGCATAATACAGCTCTCAAGTTTGTTTACGTCTTTTGAAACGTTTATTTCTTGTTAGCATCAATGACGCCATCGGCACAACGTCACGGCGTCAACGACGTCAAATCGTCATGACGTTACGTTACGTTTCTATAGACACACTAAATAAGCACAAGCATACAAGCAATTCACTAATAAAGATGAGCGCCAAAAGAAGAAGACAGAAGGCAGTGCCATGGAGACAGGGGCCCCAAACTGGTGTACTCCTAAGGACTATCCGAGGGGAAACGTTCTATAACTATATGGTGAGTAGAAAATTGAAATATGTTAATTTCTGAAGCTGGCAACACAACAACGTTAAACATTGCTGATGATATGTTA